>MU966667.1:26677-68260 GCA_036418165.1 Cooperia oncophora
TTTCGCCATTCGCTTCTGTTTACCTTAGACTTTGAAGCCCGGTGCTTCTCTCACTCTCCTCTCTTCCAAGCACGAGTTTATCCTACTACAGTCGTTGAACTCGCGCTGCAAGGAAGCGAGTCGTCAGCTCCCAGCGCGCGATACCACTGAAGGACCCACCTTGCGCTGAAAGGCAGCGTCCGCGTTCAGTTGAGATTTTTCTCTCCCTTCATGAGCAGGTGGTCAGGTCCGCAGAGGCAACAACTACACAACTTTCACCGCGGCCCAAAAAGGAGTGAGGAGGGCCCATGATACCATCGTTCTTCTCATTGGCCCAACTTACAACCATTGGCACTGCCCTCCACTCATTCCTAATGGTTACCTGATGGCGCGGTTGTTTCGCTGCTGCTTCTCTAAACGTCGAGTGGTGAGAGTGAGGTGATAAGGGAAAACAGCTGATATCAACAAGTGAGAACTCGTGCAACCGCACCTTCTCTTCGCCTTGAGCACGTTCAACCTCAATTAGGCAAGGGGTTCAATATAGAGCCTTTCCTATGATTTATTTCTGATTTTTCTTCACTAAGGGGTTACTTGCTACCTTGTTATAAGTATTTGAGCCGCATAACACATCAAATTTGAATGCGGGCTCAGCCTTTAGGCTTCATAGAGCACGGTCGATCACAGGATATACCTGTAGACTTAACCGCTTCATTTGTGCTTGTTCAGTCTGACCTTTACAGCTTCAGCGGCTCTCAAAGGCTAGATAACTTCCCAGTATCAAGAACTTTCTATCAGGGCACAGCATTCGATGGAGATTTTGGTCGAGCTTTTACGACTCCCCCCCCCCTTTTTTTTCAGGGGCTGGTACGACCCCCTCCCCTCCAAAACGGCCGCAAATTGAGAAAAATCAACTGTAAAAATAAATTTTTCCCAGCCCAAATACGACTCCCCCCCCTTTTGGCGGCCTCATACGACCCCCGCCCATAGGGAATCCCCATTGAACGCTGTGCCCTGCTTTCTATTCTTCTGAAGATTTTGCTGTGAAGTTTCGTAAAACTAAGCTTCGGCTGAACTCACTCAATACTTCTGTCTAAGTATACGTAGTAGGGATGGACGCGGTATTACCCATAGGATTACAGGAAGCAATAGTCAAAAGGTTCCTTTTCACAAAATTTCGAGTTAGAAGATGCCATCACCCATGGACTCACCCAATAATTGTTTCCATCTAATCTTGGCCCTTCCATCAACGGCCCGTCTTCGTCGATGCACGTGATTAGCAAAACCTGTCATGAAAAGACAGAGACACAGACAGGTTATGAAGATGAGACGTAAGAGGAATTTGATATGGCTCTCTCCGCCCTACCCGACACCTGCGAAAAGTACAGATGAGCTGCTTTCGAGTGCCTGTCCGGCAGCGTTCAGACTTCGCAATGACGCGTCTCGACGCGCTAACGTGCTCTAACTCGACTGCTGTCCAGTAGATGCACACTCGGACGCAAACGGCATTGACTGACGACACCTGTGTATTGTAGGATTATGGGACTGAAGGGGACGCGTTACCTAATCACGCAGTTTGACATCCATGAGCAGTAGCCTCCAGGTTTGACATCCATGAGCAGTAGCCTCTAGGGCGGCACCGGCGGCCCATCGACTCTCATCTGCAGCTGCGTTCGCGTCTTTACTTTAGGATTGGAGCACTCTTGCAACAGGGCACGCCATCACGTTGTGTAAAATTTCTTCTGAATACGATCCCCCCTTCCAAAAGTGGGACCGGTACTACCCATGACAAGGCTAGATGACCTGGAAAGGGCAAAACAAGGAGTGATATCGAATCCAATACTTGAATTCTGAGAGCTCGTGCACGTTTAGCACGCTCCCTGCCGTGGTACTAGAGCAAGTTATTCTACGGTATCTTAAGAAAATGGGCCAAGAACTCCAGAATTATCCTTTTTTGTACATCCATAACATTTTGAGAGTGGAGCCTGAAAAGGGGAAGGCAGGATTGTGAAGGTATGGCGTTGTCGTTTATTGAATGTGCTTGAGCGCCTCACATCTCTTTTTTGAAGAAATTCCCCAGGCCGTTGTTGAATTCTAGTGTCGCCTACAACTTTCCAACTTGAAGCAGCCATGACTTTTCATATGTGACCTCTTGTGAAACCAAAAACACTGCCGGAGGAATCCAGAAGACTTCCGCTTTCTGGAAGGCAGAAAGCTCTCTTTTTCCTCGAGCCCGGTATTAAAAGAATCCTCCGTTGAAAACTCGCCCCTCTAGCGCCATATCATTTCCAGTTCGTTTGAAGACTTCAATAGGCCATGCTCATACGGTTCAAAAGGGTCGAATGTGTCTTTTATTTGTTGATTTATTCGTGACGTCGTTCTGGAGCTACCTTACCTTTCGTCATTGCCCGTTCCTCTGTTCTGAGCTTGCAGCTTCATTGCTTCGTGTCTCCCTTGTTGTGATTCCCACGACAATAGTCAATGGTGTGCCCTGTGTTGCAGTTTTAGCACGTTACAATGCTTTACAGCGCGTCGAAGCGCGTCATCGCGAAGTCTGACTGCTGCCTTCGTCCTTTTGATGACTTTGGGAGGTCGGACTTTGTGTACGACATTTTTTCGTTCACCTAGACGCGAGTGAGTCCAATAAAAAACAAAGAAAAACGTACACGGGGTTTTCGTACACGATTTAATTTCCAAACCGCAGGTGTATTAGCGTGGCCACTCGCAATTGCTCAGCTTTTGCTCATTCGTAGGTTACATTGGAAAGGCAGTGTCCTTCCATTTTTCATCATTCTTTCGTTTTTCCTCCACGTTACTAGATGTCGGATATGGATCTAGCAAGTTCATTGAAAGGACCGTACGCATGGGCTCCACCCGGTTTCTCAAAGCTACAATGTCATGACTTCTTCATACGCCACGGCTACACTCAAGCATTTTAGGCACTTGCTGCTAATCACAGTTCGCGAACACGGCTAATTCAGCACTCCAAATACATGGTTTTTGTTACATCTAGCAAACCAAACCAGAAGAGGATAGGATAAAAACTATGTTTTTCTTTGCCTGAGCGTATGCGTTCTGTTGACACCTAGTTTTGAGAGGCTGCTATTGCAGCCTCTTACCATCAAGAACGATTGACTCCCCAGCGCTCTGCTGTCTCTTTTTTTTCTTGTTACCCTTTTGTAGTCAAGCTTGCTGATTCAAAGGCATTTTTTGCTGACAGATAGACAAACATACAGACCTGCACACTGCGTTAGCTATTCACGTAACAGAATGGTTACAGTGGCTTGAAGAGTTTAAAGGACGGCTAAAAATCAGGCGGGATTAAATGAATTTTTCAAAGGATTAGCGATTACTAAACGAAAGCGCGGTCTCACCACCACTGCCTTCATATTTCGTTGCCGCGAATTTAGGTTCTGGTTACATGAGCCTGAAACGTAGAAAGGATAACACAAACCCCATGCAAAAGCATACCTGTCACATATCCACAAAAAATGCAATACAGATCGACGAATTACGCAAATTAGAGAAATAATTTTTTCGGATTTTTCCCGGAATGCTATATTTTTTGATAACAGGGCACGCAACCGCCAGGTAAGCGGAAGATGCGGGTTCGAATCCCGTCCGTGGTCTGACTTTTGCCCATGGACTCAGCACACTTCCTGTGTTGCCGCACTACGCGCGTAACAGGCATTAATCGAAACAGTATAACAGCAATTTCGAAAGCCTCCAAGCCTGCGGGTCCACTTGCGCCCTGGCCATATATCGGGCTAACGCGGCTCATCACGTTGAACGTGTGAGTGCTCGAAGGCAATGGCACAAATAGCCATGGAGCTGAAGTGGCAAGAGTGGCCCTGATAGGGTAACAGGGAACGCAATCGCCCGGTAAGCGGAAGATTCGGGTTCGAATCCCGTCCGGTCTGACTTTTGCCCATAACTCAGCATTCTTGTGGTAATTTTCCGGAATGCTCTTTTTTTTCTCCTTAGAAAAACTACGATCGAGCGGAATGTATGTAGCGCACTCAAATCAGGAAGAACTTGAGAGAAGTCAGCAATCAAAACTATCGTTCCTAGGGGCAAATACCACGTTACGCTCCCCTTCCAGCGACCAAATACGACCTCCTTAGCTGGTGATCCTCAATGTACAGCATGCCCGTAGTCAGACTTCCTCGTGGAACCTTTGAAGAAATACGTAGTTCACTCTATCCCTCGAGCAGGGAAAACCCGCTATGCAACTCCTACATTTGCATTGTTTATTGGATTCGGTTGCAGAGACCGAGGGAGAAGCTTTATTTGGTTCCTTGAGCAACTCGGTAATCGGTGGGAACACTGATAAACAGGTGATACTTTCTTCATTGTTCCGCGCACTACCACATAATTACTTGAAATACAACCTTGTCATGTACCCTTCCTGTCGCAGAGAAAAAAGATTCTCTTGTCGTAGAAATGTGGCAGTGTCAATCGTAAACTCAATTGTTCGACGCCCCTTTTTCGCTCTATTTGCGACGCTAATTGAGCGACTGCGCTGAGATATGAACGTACATCGGCACCTATATGTAAGTATATGAGAGCGCTGTGTTTTCAGGCGTTCGCATTCATTCGAAAGCCTTTGATCCTACGAGATCTGATTCAGTTGCAAAAACTGGTTTTGCAAAGTAAAGTGGAAAGAAAACTCGAAATTACTCGTTCTCCACTATGTATTGTCCCCAAGATGCGTTCTCTAGCGGCATCGAACGAGTGCGGTCGTGTTGCGAATGTTGCACATGGAGATGCATTTTGTCGCCTATGAGGACAAGTCCTGTAAGATGAACAGACACATCGTACGAAGTGAAGGCTGCAAAGAGTAAGTCTTCATGACCACATGAGCTAGAAGAATGGACCACGGTTTCTGGTGTTTGCCAATCACTTTTTGGGTTGCCCCATGCGCCTTACGCCCTTCTTCCATACTGGATCGCAGTGACGTTTTGTACATTTTAACCTGTATAACTTCTTTGGAATTCATTCAACGCACAACTTAGCACGTTCGCCCTGCCACAAACTCAGGGGTGGTGTAGTGGCAAGCGGTACGCTTACCACACGCGCACGGTCCGGGGGTCAAATCTGTCTCTGCTCCTCCTTGAGCCGAACAAGCCGTTTACTTTCGGGGGACGTAATTCATAACAGACTCGTCTGGGTGGGGGGGATGAGTACACTGATTTTCCATCAATTTAGTTACTTGATTTATTTATTTATTTATTTATTTATTTATTTATTTAATAGCACTTAAGTGCACCATCGACAGCAAAAAGACATGAATATTAAGAACGTACAACTCAAAGGCGAATCAGATGGCTGAATGCAAACCAAACCGGCCCCTGCAAGTGAGTGTATAGCGCTCATTGCATTCAATAAGCCACTGCCGCTCTGAATGGAAGTAGAATGCCTGCTGCATCTCAAAAAAGAAAGATTAAGTAGTGAAATGTTTTTTATCCTCCACATCACTTCATCTCCTTATGTAAAACAATCAGCTATAGCATGTAAAACAAGTTAGCTGGCGCACACTGTCGGGTGCGTCACTCTGGGAGCCCTAAGCAGTTGCCATGACCCACCAACCGGCTACCACATCACTAAAAAACTCATGATTTGGTAGGAAAGCTGCGAAATCTCTGCAAATTACAAGAACAACGATGACGCCGCCTACTATCAGCTTCTGTCAGTTCCGATCCTTTTGTGACTCATCCTTAATTATCCTGTCCCATCCCTTAATCACCTACTGGAATAAACTTCCTACTGCCGCTGTAACTTGTGTTATGGACTAGATGACGCCTAATTTCTACCCCTCCTTATCAGCCCCCTATCTGTGTCTCCCAACAATAATGTTCCTGTCCGGCCTCATCTCACATCGCAGAGCCAACGTCCCATTGTTGCTTTGACCTGCGCTGTATTAAGTGATGATTGAGTCCTAAGGCCCCTTAGCAGCCCCAACCAACAGTTATTCCTTCTTGTCACACAATATTAGGTCTCTCGTTCTAGGGTATCGTACTAGGAACCAACATCCCATCGTTGCTGTGACACGCGTTATGAATTTGGCGAACACCAATCTCCTAGGGCCTCTTATCAGATCTTGTCAGCTATTATCTTTCCACAATCAGTCCTGTTACTGTTACTAATACTGTTGCCGTCCTCCTCGTACTTCTTGGAACCAAGACGAAAAGGCGAAACGGACCATCTGTGTTTGGAGTGTTTTTATTTGTTTTTCTTTGTTTTCTAATGAGACTCCTGATATTATTTCATTTCTGCATGAGGCGGAGGTGGTGTAGTGACAAGTGGCGCGCTTACCACTCACGCGCGTCCCGAGTTCGAATCCCGAGTCGACTCCCGCCCAGGCCAACCAAGCCTTCTTACCCTCCGTGGACGGTAAATTGGTAACAGATTCGTCTAGGAGGATAAAACACTGACTTGTACTCTGCTAGCCTCTAAGTCATTGTATAGGCCATATCGCATTCAGTAAGCCACACGATTCTGAGTGGACCTACAAAGGGATTGATTAATAGCGAAGACTTTATCCTCTTACCTTTTATGTAGTCGGATTCAGATACAGTCATGATCCCTGCAAACGATGGGTCATGTGGAGGAGTAGGTTGGATCGCAATCAGAACAGTGTTTCCCGCCGCTTTTGCGGACTCAGGAGGAATCGCTAGTGGAATGCCCCCTTGTAACACTCCGTTTTACGCCCTTTGGCATTACGGACAACTTGAGCGCAACCCCGTTGATCGCCGTCAAGTTTCTGGTTTTCGCTGCGCTTGTACGTCTACAGGTATTATTCTACGACCACCGTAAAATTACCCAACTTTTCTACTCATCGAAAGTGGGCTCATCACCTTGGAGTCTCCCTCTCCCTGGAAAACTCATGTCAATGCCCTCGTGACGCATTTTTCGCACCTTTCGATGCCTTGGCAGCGCGGTCCTATGATTCTTACGGCCTTCGCGGTAGGACTTCTTTAAAAGTTCTAGTTGTCACGTCATTCGCCCTATTGTTCTAGGATCACGGCAGTGTGCCCTAGATCCCCATTTAGCGAGTTTTCAGTTGCAGAATGGAGGTGTGTTGGTTGAAAACACAACACTTTAGAGAATCGCTGATATTTGGCAACCAGTCGGCTCGCCGGCTGACGCCGGCGTGCTTCCTTCTGCTTATACGGTCCGGCTTCGCAGGGCACAGTTGAGAGAAAGTCAGGCATTAATCAAGTACTCTGATAAAACAAAAGCGATCACGCATCGGAAACTGCGGTCCCTGACCATGCCGCCCATATCCCAGAAAGCGGATGCGTCGCCGTCATGCGGCCGGCCGACTCGTACCAACTGTACCCTCGTCATCCGGGCAGTTGATTAAGGCGGTGTCAACGGGCCGCAGCGCGTGCCAGGAACTATTTGCTTTTTCCAGACTAATTTAGTCATTTTTTCCAACTTTTCACTGTTTTGGCTACTTTTTCCCAGATTAGCAGCTCCTTATCTTCACAAGGTGAAAAAAATGACTAAATTACCCTGGAAAAGCAAATAGTTCCTGGCACGCGCTGCGGCCCGTTGACGACCGCCCTAATCAACTGCCCGGATGACGAGGTTATCTGCGGCGACCGATGATTAAGTGTATGGCTGCCGATGGAGTGAGACTCAGATTCACATTTGCTTTTTTTTACAATATTTGTATGTAACTACTTTATTTTGTATTGTTTAGGTGCTTATAACATAATCATGTAGTTCAATCATGTAATAATTTGATTTTGACCTACCAAAATCCCGATTTCGGTAGGTCAAAAAATTAATACCAGATTACTTGTGTTGCAGTGAAAAGCTGGGACGTCGGCCATACTCCGCGCGTAAACCTTCCAAGGAGGGAAAGTAGCCTCTAAACGTGGCCCGCGCTGCGATCCGAGTGCGAAATGGCGATGGGGCGTTGACTGTTGAGGAGGGGGAATCGCGGTCTGTAGGCTGGAGCCAGGGCACGCCGTCGTTGTGATCATCACAACAGGGGGGGGGGATTGTATTTGACCTCGAGGGAGGGGGGGGTCGTAACGAGGGGACCTTTCTGTAGTGAGGATGCAGCGATACTCAGATGTCGTTCAGCTTCGATGATGAAAGACTTATCCATGTGAGCAACCCCTGTAGAGACCCACACAAGACAGAAGCAACCTGCCAGCGCAGAAGTGGGAAGCGAGCGATGACAGGAAATACGATGGCCCCCACAACGGCTTTATGAATTAATAAAAAAAGCTAAAGGTAAAGGTAAAGTCTTTGCCGTTGATCAACTCCTTTGTGGGATGCGGCACGCATTCTACTTCCATTCAGAATCGCAGTGACTTATTGAGTGCGATGTGGCCTATACAATGACGCGGTGGTCAGCCGATGTGCAAGTCATGTTTTATCCTTCCAGACGAAGACGAAGATGATACCAATTTACCATTCCCAGAGGGTAGAAGGTTTGGTTGGCGAGAGTCGACCCGGAATTTGAACCCGGCATCGCGCGAGTGATAAGCGCGCCACTTGTCACTACGCCACCTATGAATATCCCCATGAATTAATAAACGGATGAAATATACTTCCGAACCATTCTATCGCAGAAACACATCTACTTGCACGAAGGAAGCCCATTCTAGAATTCTGGTTGCACCTTCCCAATAGCTCTGCGTGAAAGCTCTATGCATGGCGCATTGCAGAGGTGATGCCAGTTGGCTCCCATTGAACTATTTCATGATATCCCTGGCAAAAACATGCTTTTTAGAAGCATGCCAAAATCTTTAAGCCAACTGGAGGTTTTATGGCGTCTGAGAGGTTGATTTTTCGTGGCATGAGGCAGTGATTATGCTGTGATCACAACGGGGGATTTTTTCGAATAGCAGGCCTAGGGATAAAATGAAAGTTTTACTGGAAAGTAGGAACCTTCATGCTTCTGGTACTGTTCTTTTTTATGAATGGCCCTGTATGGGCTTGTTATGGCTGTTAAAGTTCTTGAATAGGAATGTTCTTGGAATCGCTCAATTCAGATAATAAGAGCCAACCTTGTGCTCCACATTCCTGCTTTCCCACTGTTCAAAAGCTCTGTTCTCAACAAAGTTACGGGTGTTAAAGCGAGGGTTTTTTTTCGAGTGTTTGGCTTGAAATTAGCTACAGGTCGTGAAATAGGGCGCTCCAATACCTTTGTATTAGCGCGCTCACCTCTGAATGACCGCAAACAACTAATATTCAAAAGCTAATTAGTACTTTTCTAGCTTATATTGTAGTTTTTGGCACTGTCGAACTATTCCTACCCCATTCTGCCGAAATCAGGCCGATTTTTCATTGATTCTTTTCTAGAGGGGCAAATTTGAATGGAAAATTTGGTGTTTCGACCTCCCGAACATGAATATCACACACGCTTCGCCCGAAACTTCTCATCGATTTTGGTGATTCAGGGTATTATGGTCCCGGCGCCTGTGGCGCTGCGCCAAAATACCCTGAAATCACCAAAATCGATGAAAACTTGTATACGGAGGTTATCTGACATACTGTTTACGAATATGATATTTATTCCTGGCGCCAGCGCTAACCTAGGACACTATGGTCACTTGCGCCTGGCTAACACTGAGCCTGGCCCGAAGGGAATCACTCCTTTTCTCAGGTTCAGCCTCAGCAGAACGCTAAATGGCGCTGGTATGGAGCAATAAATGCCATACTCGTGACCGCGACATCGAAAAACATCACCCCATCACCCCATAATATACCAGTCGCCTCGCCGGCTGACGCCGGCGCGGCTCCTTCTGATACGCGGGCGCGGCTTCGCCGCGCGTTTTCCTTCACATATTTGTAGACTCAATTGATATCCGCCTTTTGTTCTGTACTCATGGTCAAAACTTTTTGACTAATAACATCATTCCTGCTATACTGAACACTATTACTGAACATGGAGCGATAAAAGGCGTTGATCATGTGCACAGATGTGAAAATAGCCTAGCTACCACCAATTGTACCTGCAGCAAGCGATGGTTGAGTGTATGGCTGTGTATTTGGTGAGACTCAGATTCACGCCACATACACTTGGGAGCCCATGACACCGGCAAATAGATATATCACTATGACCTGACATCTCATAAGTGCATGATCATCCACAGCTACTGACTGAAGCGTATGAACACAGTTAAACAATTCCCATACAGCTGTTGTGTGCGAAGACCGCAAAGATGTTCTTTATATACAGAAAACAAATTTTTAAAGTGATATCGACATCCAAAGGTGCTCTGGAACTGTTTTACAGGAGTTTTGTCTGTCTCCGCCCACTTCGGACTAACACCGCCCACAACATGTGTGTCCCACATTTCTCAATCGCCGACCCTTTGCTGACCTTAACCCACTTTTTTCCGGTTTCTGGAGTGCTCTGGAACCGTTTTACAGAAGTTTTGTCTGTCTCCGCCCTCATCGGGTCTGTCTCCGCCCACGTCGGAGCAGGCCCCTCCCACTATGTTTGTGCCCCGCAATCTAATCAGCCCAGTCCTCGCTGACCTAGATCCTCTTTTTTCCGGTTGGGGTGTTCTGAAACCGAGCTACAAACTTTTGAAATGAGTATCCTGCGATTGAGGGCAAGCTCCGCCCACTGTGGGCGGGTTTCAACACTCTTTGATCGTGCCCTATATTCGCCCGATATTTACATTCTACACTGATTTTTTTGCGACTTCCAGACACTCTCGCGAACCGGGTTACTGAGTTTTATGAGAAGCAACGCCCACCTTAAGTACGCCCCGCCCATTTTGGGGGTGTCTCCCACAGGTAGTCTGGCTACTCCTTGCTAACCTTATTGAACTCTTTCCCATCTTCAGGCAGCTCTGGGAGCGAATTATGAACATTTCTCTGCGGAACCCCAAAATTTCAGCGCGCCCACAGTGGGCGGGGCACTCGCTGAATTTTGAGGTTCCGCAGAAAAATGTTCATAATTCGCTTCCGGAGCAGCCTAAGATGGTGAAAAAAGGAAATAAGGTTAGTAAGGAGTCGCCAGACTACTCAAGGTGGGCGGTGCTTCGCATAAAACTCAGTAACTTGGTTCGCGAGAGTGTTTAGAAGTCGCAAAAAGCCCAGTGGTGTAAATATCTGGCGAGTGTTGGGCACACTCAAAGTGTGTTAAGATCCACCCACAGCGGGCGGAGCTTGCCCTAAATCGCGGGATGCTCACTTTAAAAGTTTGTAGCTCTTTTCCAGAGCACTGCAAAGACCGGAAGAAAGAGGACCAAGGTCACCGGCTGGGCCGATTGAGGATTGCAGTGCACAAACATAGTGGGCGGGGCCTGCTCCGAGGTGGGCGGAGTCAGACGAAAAAGCTGTGAATACAGGGGGGCTAAAAAAAGCCACTTTTCTTCGTTGAATTTCGTGGCGCTATAAGTCACACTTTATGAATTCTAATCAGAATTTCTACCACCATATTAAAAAGCATATTAAATACTATCATGATACTCCGCCACAGCCTTCTGGACGACCGTCATCGAAAGATTCCGCCATGCACCATGGTTCGGTGCCTGAGTTCAGCGAGATCGTTGATTTTTCCGCCACCGTAGATAACCCTGTTGAACTCCGCCCGAACCGGGTAATTAAAAGGATTCAGGTCAGGCGACCTACTTGGATATTCCATCTTTTTTAGGTACTCAGCCCCCTTCCGTTCCAAGTAGGCGAGAGTTTCTCCAACGCCCTTCGATTCCACGTGGTGGCATCCAATGCTGTAGCAGTACAAGTTTCCAAGAAGGTACGGGCGGCGACATGTGGGGAGGATATTCTTCCCGAGTTGCTCGATATAACCGCCAGCGCTCACCTTCAGTCCGGGGTCTACGAAGAGAATATTTGTCTTTCCGTTCCAGGTACCTCCGGTCCATACCATCAACCCACTCCCTTGACGACTGCGGTGAAGATGATGTCCTAGACCGTAGCCACGTTGTCGGAGCTGCTCGATGTTAGAGGTCTTCCAGATTGACAGTACTAGTCTCCAGGTAGCTACCCATGGGTGACTCCACACTAGAAGTTTCGCAGCCGTTTGGAGGTGACATGAATTCTAAAGGTCTTCTCCAGTCAGGCTGCGACTGGAGATGACCACATATTCTGGTATACATAAAGGTGAAGGGCGAGAGCCAGCCCCTGCTTATCGAGAAACATCTTGGGTATCTTCCGCCCTGGTACTCGTATCCACATCTCTCTAGGCTGCGAAAACCTTGCTGATATGTGACTCGGTCGAAGTGACTTTTTTTACCCCCCCCCCACCCAGTAGTTTCAGAGCACTCCAGAGACCGGAAAAAAGTGGATTAAGGTCAGCAAAGGGTCGCCGATTGAGAAATGCGGGGCACAAGTGTTGTGGGCGGTGCCAGCCCGAGGTGGGCGGAAACAGACAAAAGTTCTGTAAAACACGGAAGTGGATGGTCAGAAGGGATCAATGTTTGATGCGGCACACAGCCGTTGTAGGCGGAGCGTGCGGCTAGGCGGCGGAGCCAAACGCAGAAATATAGAATGGTTCCATATCAGACTCCAGGCACCGGCAAAGACGTACAAAAATGTGCAGGAGCTCCGCTATTGCAGCGAGATTTACGCTCCCATTCTGTGCGGAGCTGTGTAGATGTTAGTGGGCAAAGGTCAAAAATTCACGAATTAGTTGCAGAGCAGCATAGGCAACGGGGACAGGTGGATTGAGGTCTACAGGGGGTCTGCGGACAAAGTGGAGGAGTCATCTTAAAAATGGAAGGGCTGCTTTCGAGATGGGCAGGCTCTTGCTGAAAAATTCCGTGGTTCGCATCTGAGTGAGCTTGGAGATCAGGAAAAACTTTTGGTGAAGAGAAACATATGGCGAGAGTTTAGCATGTCTGTGTTGTGTTGAGACCCGCCCACAGTGGGTGGAGCGTGTTCTCATGCACGGGGTACCTACTTTCACTGCGTTTTAGTGGATAGGTCGCCACACCTTTGAACACCTGTTGTCACCCGAACATTCGATTCCAGTCGGTTCGCTGGCTGATGCCGGCACGATTCCTTTTCTAATAGGGCAAGGGTTTGCCGGTTGCTCACTTCGTCGCGCCCACCTGCTTGCATATGTTTGAATGCTACTAATACTGTAATAGTGTCGAAAATACTAGGTATGATGTTATTGCTCAAGGAGCGTTGACTATGTGTACAGGTGAGATAAAAGCCAGATAACTGTTGAGTATCCGTGCAGAAGAAGGTAATCGCGGCGAAGTCGCGCCCGCCCGGCGAAGCTGGGCCGTATGAAGGAGGCGCGCCGGCGTTAGCCGGCGAGCCGTCTGGTCTATAGACAAAGTTTCAGCATAAATCTTTTTGACTTTCTGGCGTAGGAATAGTTTCATAGTGCCTAGTTCTCTTTATTGTCATGTTCGTCGTCCATTTTCCGCTTCTTTTCATTTGCACCCTCGTGACAGGGTCCAGACCGATTCTCTTTACCAGTTTTTGAAGAGGGTGAGGATACCTTACTCGCTCACTTAACACGCAGTGAAAGAAAATAGTGAAAAATCGTTATAATTTTTGAATTTTCTACTTGTTCAAAGTCGGGCCATTGGTTTTCCTTCTTAATTGAAGTAACACACGTATAAGAACACAGTAGTTCTAACTAAATTTCTGTAAATAGAGAGAGCAAAATTGATGGAATCCTGTCTTGTGAACCTACGGAATGTTTGGAGTCAAATTTTTCGGCTGAGTGATGTCCAGTGCTGGAAGGTACTCTGAAGTCAGGGTAGTTCTTAGCTTGACACTTGTTTTCTTCCACTAGGTGTTGGAAGAAAACGCAAATAAAAGGGCAAAAAAACGACGAACCTTAGAAGGGGGGAGGGGATCGCATCGATCCGCATCTTAGGAGAGGGGGGCGTACGAACTGGAATAAAATCCCCAACCAGTGATGTGCCTTGGCAGAGATGGTGGAAAGGTGTAGCTTCTAAGTTTAGGTGATTTTTACCCAAGCAAGAATATGTTCGTTTAGGGTTTGTAAAGATCGAACACGCGAATCTTCAGATGTATTATTAGTCACCTACGTACTTTCGAGTTAAGTTTGTTATTGCAAACCAATTACTCCATATTTTGCAGTCTTCCTTACATTTGGGTCCTCTGCAGCTTCCCGTCTACTCCATCAGACTTAGCGTTGTCACTTTTGTACTGTTTGCTTCTCACCGACCCTGCGTTTACTACCCTCTCCCCAGCGGCCAAGTACGATCCCCTATGGGTTTCACACAACGATGCTGTACCCTGGTCGTAGGACCGCCCGACGTCCGCTGAGAGCACCACTCTAGGTGTGGGGCTTTTGAGAAACGGATGGCATTGCGTTGACGCAATCTCTCGAGTGTTTTTTTTTCTTATTGCTCGTTACCTAAATCTTTCCTCGATTGAAAAATATTTTAGATGGTTTCTCACGCGAGTTTTTGTGCTTCGGACGACAACAACTTCCTTCATACGCAACCATTTGCAAAACTAAAAGCAGTAAACAATGCACAATATTTTCTCTTTCAAAAAGCGCTGCAGTTTTCTCAAGTACCCCCTAAACTACAAGACATTCTGGATGGGTGATTGATGGGCGAATCTCTGTGCTGCTCAAAAATTTGGTCCTTCTGTGTCATTGTAAGAGTACTTCCGGAACTTTTCGCCTTCAAAACAGATACTCTCTGAAAGGAAAGTAAAGCTTGGTTATCTTGATCGATTTCGTCTCAATGTGCGCCGTGCACTACGCTCCCACGCAGATGTAGTGGAAAGGTGTAACTTCTGATTTCAGGTGATTTTTGTCGATACAAGTAGATGTTTGTGTAGGGTTTAGAAAGGCATACACGGTAATCGTCCTTTATTAGTTATTATTTATTATTATTATTATTATTATTATTATTATATTATTTATTCTGCAGCGGCATGCGCTTCCCGCTCCATCAAATTAGCGATGACACCTTTGTTCTGTTTAGTGCTCACAGACCCTGCGTTTACGAGCTGCCCCTTCTCAGCGACCAAGTACGACCCTTCCCTGATGGGTTTCCCACAACGATGGTGTTGTGTGTACTTCTGGTAGAAAATAAAATAGCCTCCGAAGAACTGCAAACAGTGCTGTGGAAATTTTTTAGATGAGTCCGGAATTGTCTATTGTGGAACAATGAATATTACATTAATAGGGCGAATCTCTAGTAAACAAAATAGATCGTTAGATACCTCGACTTCTATCCTCTTCACTAAGTATTTCACCTGAACGCTCACCCAAACTTTCGTAACCGTCACTATTCATTGTGACGCTTCCGCATCCGTCACTATTATTGTTTTTTGCAGAAAAGGAGTTTCTATAAGAGTTGCTTCACTTGTTGGTAATTGGGATCTGTTTTCACTTTCAATATCCCTACGTAGTAACTCGCATACTAAATGAAATTAATACGTTTGAGCAGGTATGCTCTATTACCTGACTTTTTTGTGAGATTACTGTAATCACTTGATGATGGAATCATTCGTAAGGCGCTCGATGCAACGTCACGCGGTGTGGGGCAAGATATGTAGTATGCTTAATGCGACCTCCCCCCCCCCACCAAAACGATGGTCTCCGTACGATGCCTTCCTCCTTCTTAAAGTGAAAATCGAGCTACATTCTAAGTAAAGTCGAACTACATTCTTGAATTTCGAACGAAAGTGTTGTGCTGGAGCACGCTTCCTGCCACTGACCTAGAGCACGCTATTTCGCAATATCTTTTCAGAAGTCCTTTTTTGATGCCCATAAATTCTTTGAGCGAGGGACTGTAAAGCGATCGAAGCAGTGCTGGGGAGCTCTAGGTTCGATACTGATTAGCTGTGCTCAAACCATTCCAAAGATCTTCTTCTAAGGAACTATACTCGTTATGAAGTAGTTGTTGAAATTTTTCAGTGTTTACCTTTTTTTTGTTTACTGAGTTTTCATGCTTTGAACAGCGATAACGTTCTTCATATGTTATCTTATAAAAGAAAAATAGTGCAGGACCCTAGGAGCCTCTTTCTTTTCAAAAGAATACCTTCATTTCTTTTCTGTGCTCATTAGCTAAAAGATTCCCCGTTCTTTTTGTTGGAACAATTTTGAGTGACACGAAAAACCCACTCATCCGGCTTAACATCATTCCATTTCATTTTTTAGTGTGCTTCTAGAACACACCTTGTCGTCAAAACCATTACAAGGTAGTTCATTCGGGTGATTAGCTTGATCTCTGTCTTGCGCCATGCATTCGACTCCCATGTAAAGGCAATAAGGTGTGCTCTGTAGATGAGGCTTACTGGTGCAAGCAGATGTGCTCTTGCGGTTCAGAAAGGTCCGAGGGAGTACAATGTTTTGTTTTTTATTAATCCATCATGTCGTTGTGGACAGTCACCGTACTACATGTCACCGCCCATTCCCCACTTCTCAGCTTGCAGCTTCTCTGTGTCCTCAAGTTTCTCCGGACTCCTTTCCTGCGAGTAGTGTTAAAACACAAAAGGAACAACTCCTACACTGTCTCAAGAACAAAATAGTTCCAAATACTGCGGCATTCACCATTTCACCGAATGACGAGAGGGAGCCACAGTGACCACAGCGTTCTTTATAGCCTTTCAAAAAACCAGCGCTGTTTTATCTTGCCAGTCTGGGTCATTTCATTCTGTGTTCACTGTTTTCGCTTAGAATCTGAGAAAGCATATTCCAACAGATCATCTTCTCCTAGAGTATTCCAAAGCAGACATGGACATGTAAAACAAGCTTTTATTGTGCGATAATGATCACTGTGTTGTTTCTATGGGGATTATCTCTGTATTGGAACTCGGTTCATATAGTTGTGTTTTAGTTATAACCTCCATTCCGTTGGATCAACTTCTCATCACACATAGTTTCCATCTTCATCGCCTGCGCTTGTCAAAGATTCTAAATATCTGAGAATGAGCGCGTAAGCTGTTTCACTGCTTGAAGTTTAACAGCCTTTCATTCATGGGGCCCTCTCAAGGTATCAGTAGAAAATCATGAATCAGACCGCGACACTGCTACATCTTTGATGAATAATCAGGCGAATGTTAAAGACAGCCCCCGCGATCAGCAGTACATGGTCGTCCTTCCTTATGCAAGTGGTATAGCCCCCCCCGCCCCCAAGCTAAAGACTATCCCACTCTCGCCACTCCACAGCGAGCGAGGCGAGCCACCTGCTGAAAGTTCTAGTTCTAACGCCTGCTCAGTTGGACCGCCCACTTGTTAGATGCCCTCTGACAGAGGGGCGCTCACGTTCTTTGTTGGGGCGGTAATCGAACTGCATGTCCTTTTTGCTGACCGCGCTCCTGCCCATGAATGACTCTGCTCTCCTTTATTACATTTTATTTATTAGGAGCACATACAGTCAACTCCTACCCTGCAAGGTAAAACACGTAAAAATCACGAGCGACCGCTCACGCACTACACTACACTAAAAGATGGACGCTACCGCAACTCTGAATTCAGAATTCTAGTTTTTGAAGGTTTCTTTTCTTTCAAGTTTTTCTTCCGTGTTTTTGTTATTTTTCGTATTCTTTTCATTACATTGGATGATACCCACTACTGGGAGATGTGATAAAGGAATTTGTATGCCAGGGGCTGCACAGAGACCGCAGGAAAGGGTGACTGTCAGGGAGTGGTTTTGTTTATAGTGTTCTAGAGCACTCTTCCTGCTTTTTTTCTTCTTTGGGGCATTACTTATCAGCCACTGTTTCATAATTGAAAAACAGCTATAAATGACACTTTTATCGTGCGAGCTGTCTTTAACCTTACAGCATATGCTCACCCTGTAGTACTGGCTTCTTCTCAATCTAATTCTTCTTGCAGTGTCTCCGAGGAGATGGTGGCAGAAGCGTCTTCGATACGGGCGGTGTCTTTTGCTGGATTTTCCAAGTCTCAAGGGATCCTAGCCATATTCATTTTCCGTCGAAAGCAAGTGTCAGCGACGGCGAAGCAACCACTGCAATAAGTATACGAGGAAGAGGAGTATTGCTGACCGGGAGGTGCTGCTATTCAGCGAGAGTGGGGCGGGGCCAGCGGGAACGACGGCTAGGCTGGCCCGCTGTGGCAGTGACGACGACGGCCTTGCCTGCGCATACTCAACTGCTGATTGTCTCATGCTTTCTCCCCGATCGTCTCCAGTAACCACTTATGGGTCATGACCCATGAATCCCTATATAATCGTGATGATCTATGATCTCCTTCTGGCTGTATTGATTTGGCGACCAGTCGCGGCCCAATACTCACCTCGCCTACCGATCAATATTGTTGTCGGTCTTCCGAAAGATGAGGGCCATGTCTTCAAAAACCCGTTCAAGTTGACGCTTTCTAAAAGCCAACCGGTATTTGACGTGGCTGTTGAAGATGTCTACGAGAAATACCAGCTGATGCCATTCGGATCGTTGCGTGTCGTTTACGAGGACACACAGTTAAGCGACGCCATTGCACCACAACGAATGGTAGAACACTACTGTAATCGGTCGGTGGATGCGGTGATGGGCATGGCATACGTGTACGCATTGGCACCTGTGGCACGGATGAGTGCTTTCTGGTTTGGTGGCGTGCCAGTGTTCACTACATCGGGTCTGGTTGACGAACTCGGCGATCGGAAGGAGTTCCCATTACTCACTCGAATGATGGGTACCTACAGAACGCTTGGAAATCTAATGTACGAGATAGCACGGTCGCTCAGCTGGCATCATTTCTACTTTATTTTCAATGATGAGGCTGGCATCGAAGGTGGCAAGGGTTTGCCGCGGTCTGAGTGTTATTTTTCTCTCAACGCGATCCGTAATCGCATCCAGAAGGAGATCATCTGGCATGTGGACATGTTCTCGACTAGGAACGCGAGCCGCAAAAAGTATTCGGATCTGCTCAAGAAGGTTTCCATGTCGAGCAACAGTGAGTTTTACTATATCGGTCTGGCTCCAATCAATCCTCGCGTCCATAAATTTTGTTCCAAAACCCTGCGAGGCCACTTTCTCGTATCGACGTGCTGCGCCCTTAACCAGCAGCAAAAGATTCATGAGAGAAGACGACTTTCTACGCCTCTCATTTGGTTATAATATTACTCTAAAGCAACCGCTCCGTGGACTTTTCAGAAATAAAAAGCTAAGCGTGGCTGAATGCACAACTATTCTCTGTGTCTGCTTTCTGATTTCTGGTTTCTCTTAATGTTCTTATTTATAATTGATGATTTGAGTGATTAAGTCATCGCTTGATATGGGGTGCCTGTTTTGCTTTACGGTTTGCAAATTAATTCTTAAAGTACCTTCTTTCCACTGCACTTCACCCTGTATTTCAGAATAGTTCGATGTTGAGGACTAGGCCAAAGTGAGTTCTTCTCGAGAAGGATGATAAGGATGATCAGGGAGGGTAAATTTTGTTTTACGATGAAAGGAAGCGATACGGGATGTGATCTTCATTACCTATTTGGTCCTTGCAAGAGGTTTTTCGAGTGGTTTTTATCGATTCTCCCTCCGCAGAGCTTCTGCCTAGTCGGCAGGCCTTTTTGCGCGCTATTAGACTTCAGCAGATGAGCTGGAGGTGTTTTTCTCCTGCTGTGATCTGAAAAGACCTTTCCTGGAGCATCGAGCGCTCCAGGCAAATATGATTCGATCTTAGTGACCAGAACCAGTTTATTTACAGGTGAGAAGGCTATACTTCCTCTCAGAGGTAACTGCAATGCTAGATCTTGGAGTAATTTTGTAGTTTTCAAAGTGGGATTGGAGTAATTTTGTAGCCTTCAAAGTGGGATGGCTAACATGATGGGACGCTTGTTTGCCCGCTGAATGCTGACTTGAAGTTTCTGCTCGGCGATGGTTTCCGCAATCAAGACTCCAAGGAAGTGTATTTAGACAAATTCAACCGCACTCGCAGTGTTTTTGAGATCTCATAGTGTTTCATTAGAAACAGCCTTTTCTGACGCTACAACTAATACAGTAGCTCGGAATGGGATTGTTATTGCTGGTTATATTTGTTATGTTATAGCAGGCTTATGATAAGACATCCATTCGTCTTAATCCTGGCTGGAGCTTACTGAGTTTCCAAAGAGGAATGTTTGCAGAAGGAAGAGAAGTATGACTTTATGTTGTTACGACATTTCGTGCTTGTCCTGTAGGCTTCTTGGAATTTTTTTTCGAACCACATTTTAATATTCTCGAATGAATGAATAGGCTGAGCAGCTCGGCCATTTATATTCCTCTCCCATAAATCACTTTCTACCATCTTTGCTCTTTTCAGCACCACATTCATTGTTGTAGTAGCATTTGTCAATGCTTGAAACAGTTCAGACGTGATGTGACAGTCCTCTAGGTGCCTCGATTTAGTGTTTGGTATGAATAATAGTGATGGTTTTCCTATCTGTGTTCACTAGATGAGAGCCCACTGCTGTAAGTCCTCATACCGTTCTCTATCCTCGCGAGTGTTGACCCATGGGAATGAAGCTGTTCCGTTCATGAATCGTTATACTACTACGCACCACTGCTTCCCTGTTCCGTAGCGTAGAAAATACATGGTGCTTGATTTTGTTCAGTGCATGCTTTCGTCTCCAGTGACGTGTGCGGACATCACGTGAAGCCAGGTGGATGGATTGTAGGGAGCACTTGGGCAGATTTATAGCTCGGTCTTTTGCTAATTCCTTTGAAAAGTATTCCATCAGTAATGGACGAAGAAGATGACGACATCTACCCGTCGTCGTCACAGCTTCTCTTCATTCCGAAAAAAACAGGAAGATAGGCGAGCCGCTGCCACGCACTATCAACATCTACTGAGCTTGTCAAAGATTCCGAATATCGGAGAAGGGTCGCATTTGCTATTTGGCTGTTTTATTGCTTGAAGCTGAACGGCCTTCCACTCATGGGGCGTCTGAAAGTATAAATAGGAAGTAATCATGGAACTACGACACTGTAATAACTGTGGCAGATAATCAAACAAATGTTGACCTTTCAGCAAGATTTATCTAGTGTACTGGCTTCATTTCAAGAAATCTCATCTCATCTTCCTCGCAGATTCTCCGTGGAGATTCATTCATGGAGTATGTAGTTCATGCGCAGCCGATGTCTGAGGGCTTTGTTCAGTGCTTAGGATTACACAGCACCTTTGCACTAAATGGCAAAGCTTTTTCTTGGGAATGATCATCCTTGCGACGGTTCCAGGTAAAATCTATTGCTAAGAAGCAATTTCCCTCTGAATTGATGCTTGCTTCGATCTTTGCTGAAAGCTGCAATTCTCGTCCTCCTTCGCTGTTTCACTAAGGATTGGGCTGCTGCTCTGTATGGCTGCTCGTACTGCTGGTGCGGTGCATATTGGTATATAACATATTGTGAGTCCACCTGCACCATTGGGTATAATTGACAGCTAATTGCCGTACAGCCGAGAATGGCGTGCGCATCTTGCGATGGGATGACTTCTCCCTTGGAACAGGAGAATTTCAATCCATTCGAGGAGGCCATGCCGGGTAAGCGTGAGGAATCGACGAATCCGTCCATGCAAGGATAAAAAGGTGGCGTGGAATGGGCTGCGGCGCGCCTGGAGCGAACTTCCATGCAGTCACGAAAGAGGAGTGCTGCTGTCAACGAATGGCCGTGGACTTGGCTTGATTGTCCGATAAAAGGGGTTTTCTTTGCCGCCTCTCAGCTCTCCGTTATATGTAACCCATTCACACATGAACGTCGGCTGAATAGTCGTCACACTGGAGATGAAGACCAGCTTAACGTGGACAATATTGTGAGTTAGACCCCAGGATGGAATCTTGGCCGTTGTAAGCCAAGACTTGTGGAATATTTTCTAGGTTGGTCCTGACTTTCCTGTTTTGATAATGGTATTACGGAATAAATGAATAAATATGAGGGTTCCCCACGTGACTGACCTTGCAGCTGTTCTCCTTATATTTTTATTAGAGTAATGGGTATAATGGAATAGGTTATTTCATTCGGGGCCGCCGCAGATTTTTTATCCAGCCCGACCTGACTGTGATCTTCTCTATGTCACAGACACCCTTCCGCTGGGTGACTTCTCTCAATTAAGCCACGTGCCAGGACATACGAAAACTACATTCATGACTTAATGTTAGGTCTCAGGAGTTCAAACCGCGAGCGAACTTTTTGTCGTGTTACACGATGGTTAACTGTAGCATCACAGATACAAGGTTATATGTTCAGGTTGTTAGGGGGTGTACAGTATCCCCGAAAATTGCGCGTGAACTTGAAAATGTCGCGTCGTGAACTCACACAATCGGAAGCACCGTAATTGGTTTAGTTACCCGAGTTTGAGGTGCGTTTGATAGCTCGTTATACGGCTTTTGCATAACCGGCTGATGAACGTTTCATCCTTGACGTCAACCCAAGCGCGCGCTCCGTGCGCGCTCAGGGGGGGGGGGTAGGAGATCTGGGGTGCGGCGGCTACCCGGGCAGCGATTCCGCCTGCCCCTCGGCCAGGTCGTACTCCACACCTGGATCGAGTGGTCCACACCTACCCAGGCCCCGTTGTGCATCCACGGACAACACAATTAATCCCACGCGCAATCCTCGGGGGTGCTGTACACCGCCTGACAACCTGTGAATTAGAACGAGCGAGGATGAAAGGCGACATTGCACTCATTGGGTTTTTTCCGATATCACCCTATATATTATATATTATTATTATTACACATATAATTCGCTTCATCTGTTTGCTTGTTCGTAAGTTTGTTTGTCTGTTTGTAAGTTTGTTTGTCTGTCCGGAAATTCGGTTCGACCTGAAGAATGACTTGGAGAGGTCGGGTCAAGGTGGGGATGGGTAGAGCATGGGACAAGAAATAAAAAGCACACTTGATTGCGAAGCCCCGCCCACACTGGGCGGGGCACTCGCCGAAAGGGGGTTCCGCACAGAAATGTTCGTAATTCGCTTCCGGAGCAGCAAAAGGTGGGCAAAAAGAGGAATGAGGTTAGCAAGGAGTTGCCAGACTAACTATGGGAGACACATCCAAAATGGGCGGGGCGTACTCAAGGTATTCTCACAAAACTCAGTAACTCGGTTCGCAAGAGTGTTTAAATACCGCAAACAGCTCAATGCAGAATATAAATATCTGGCGACTGTTGGGCACGCTCGAAGTATGTTGAGACCCGCCCACAGCGGACGGAGCTTGCCCTTAATCGCAGGATACTCATTTTAAAAGTTTGTAGCTCAGTTCCAGAACACTCCAGAAATCGGAAAAAAAGAGGATCAAGGTCAGCGAGGGCTGGGCCGATTGAAGATTATGGGGCACAAACATTGTGAGCAGGGCCTGCTCCGAGGCGGGCGGAGTCAGACAAAAGATCTGCAAAATAGTTCCGGAACACTCTAAACATCGGAAAAAGTGGATTAAGGTCGGCAGAGGGTCGCCGGTGAAGAGTGGGGCACAAACATTGTGGGCGGCGCTGCTTCGAGGTGGGCGGAGGTGGACAAAAATTCTGTAAAATAGTTCTAGAGCACTCCAGACACCGGAAAAAGTGGATTAAGGTCAGCAGAGGGTCGCCGGTGAAGATTGTGGAGCACGAACATTGTGGGCGGGTCCTGCTCTGAGGTGGGCGGAGCCGGACAAGACTTCTGTAAAATAGTTTCAGAGCACTTCAAAGACCGGAATAAATTGAGTTGGTCGCCCATTGAGAAATAAGGGGCATAAATGTTGTTTATGGATCCTGCCCGAGGTGGGCGGAGCCAGACAAAACAATCTGCAAAACGGTTTCAGAGCGGTCCAGACACCGTCAACATGTAGGCAGAGATGTGCAGGACCTCAACTGGATATATGGCAAGAGTTGAGGGTGTCTGTGGTGTGTTGCAACCAGGGCACGCCAATGCGTTGTGATCATTTCCTGAAAAATACGACCACCCTCCCTAATTCCATCTTCAAGTACGATCCCCCTCCTCATGTTACCTCTTCCATAGATTTTTCCAACCTCCTACCACTTTGTCTATTTTTTCCCAAAAAATTTCTGGTTTTTTTAAATTTTGCTGTCGAGCGGGGGGGGGGGAGGTCGCAGTACCTACGTACGTCCCAAGCACCTCCAGCACTCTGGCGCTGGTGTAGCATACTGACAATACGTACGGGCGTACGAGGAAGGGGCGATGATAGGAGCTACGATCACCGCCCACAAGGGCACCATGAATTTGTAAACAATGGAAAGGACTTACGACTGACGATGAATAAACAGATGATAGTACATTCCCGGACTTTTCTGGTCGTAGGAGCACATTTGCTTGCAATTGGGAAGCCCTATCTAGAAGTTACACCTTCCAAACCCCTGCATGAAACCCCATGCATGGCGCATTGCAGAGGTGATACCCATTGGCGTCCAATGGCCTGTTTCCTGATACCCTTCGCGAAAACATGTGTTTTAGAAGCATACCAAAGCCTTCAAGCCAACTGGAGGTTTCATGGCCTCGGAGGGGCTGATTTTTCGTGTCGCAGGGGGAGGTGGTAACGAAATGATCACAACGGGAATTTTTTCGAATAGCAGGCCTAGGAAGAAAATTAAAGCCTTGCTGGAAAGTAGAAATCTTGAAGCTTCCGGCACAATTCTTTTTTTACGAAAGGTCGTGTATGAAGCTTGCCATGGACATCCAAAGCGTAGCGACTCGCGGTTCGCAAAAATGATCACAGACGGATTACAACGATGACCACAACGGGGAAAGTCTCTGGAATCGGAGCGTTTTCGAAACCATCAGTTCAGGTGACAAGAGCCAACCAAGCTCCACTCATTCCCACTTACCCCTCTCCGATAGCTTCACTTTCAACGAAGTTATGGGTGTTCAAATGAGGGGTACTTTTCACATCTTTGGCTTGAAATTGGCTCCAGGCCGTGAAATAGCGCGCACCAATGAGCTTGTATGAGCGCGCTGACCGCGAACAGCCAAAACTCAAAAGTAATCTATAGTTCCGGTTCCCAGCTGGCCTGGTGAGTTTTTTTGTTATCCATTTGATTGTGAATTATTTTGATTGTTTGTCTTTGTTGAGTTTTACTTTGTTTTGCTGAGTTTGATTTTGTTGTGAGGGAAGTGCTCAGGATTCAATTTCTACGGTATAGGTAGCTTTTGCAATGGATTTTCTAGATTTTGCGGATTAGTGGATTGGATTTAGAATATCGCAGGATCGGCTTTCAGTTAATCTCGGTATCAGAGACGTAATAATTCAGAATGTTTCTTCAGCCTCCCGAGATTTGTACAGATATTTTATTGGACTAACGTTTCGGCGAACATCGCCTTCTTCGGAGCCTGCAAGTCGAAACCTATCATCGAAACAATTCATTCAAGCACCATTTCTAATTACAGTTAGAAACTACGGGCTAGAATATCTTAGAACTAAGTCGAAAGCCACCAATCTTTCAACGGGTAGAACTTTTACCGGGCACTATGAGTTTCAAGACTGGCAAGACGGTAGCTTATATATGGTTTAATAACTCTGAGTGACGGGTCAGAGGGATTGGATTTATCTAGACCAGATGAGGAGGGTTGGTGGGCGAAGTGTCTTGAAGTTTTTTTCTGTGAGAAAGGAGGAAAAAGTTTCAGCAATATTCTTTTTAGTTCTCGGCCTAGAAATATTTCGATAGTGCCTAGTTCTACTTATTGCCATCTACAGTGTCCCTTTTGACCTTCTTTTCACTTGTACCGTGTATCACCGCTCTCTCCACTTCAACATGGGCCATGCGTTTACGACCCCCCCCCCTCCATCGCGGGCACATACGCCCCCCCCGTTGTGATGATCACAAAGATGGCGTGCCCTGATCAGCCCCCCAGCTGTCGATGTGTCTTACTAGGGAAGGTCGTCAGGTCGAAGTGGCCATTTGTGATGAGATGTAGATCACTAGACGTGGTTTTCGACGCTGATCTTGAATCTGCCTTCAAAATTTGCAAAGGGATTCTGTGAACCGAGTTATGGAGCCGCGTTTACCACGCAACAGGTCATGGGATCGGATCCGTGCTGAGCTTAACTTTTTTGCTTGTTGCGCAAACGTGGCAAAAAGTGATTTCGCCGTCACTAATCTTCTGTTCTCACCTGAGCTTGTCTGAAGAAAAGTTTGCCTCCGTTATTAATTAGGTCGCTTGTGCTTGGGGACTCCTTGTAGACCGCAGTGCACCACAGTGTTCTTACAAGGAGTCTCAAGCGCGGAATAAATGGGAGGCAAGCTTTTCGTTCAGTATAAGCTCAGGTGAGAACCGAGAGTAGTTGGACGCAGAAATCATTTTTGCCACGTTTGCGCCAACAAGCAAAAAAACTTTAAGCTTAAGCAGGATCCGCTCCAAGACCTGATTGCGTGTTAAACGCGGCTCCATAAATCGGTCCAGAGAATCGCCTTTGCAAATTGTCGAAGGCAGACTTCAAGATCAAGCGTTCCAAACCAAGTCTAGGATCTACAGTCCATCAAAATGGCGCCTTCGACCTGACGACCTCTCTCTAGTTAGTCCCCGCCCTAAAACTGCACGGGTCAGAGTACGGGCCGTGGGGAAGTCGTAATTCCTTGCTACGCCGCCCGTTTCGCAGACTCACGTTTTTTACTAACACCGTCAGCGCGGCGCCGGTCGCGTGCAGCTCTCTTGGCTTTTTGCAAGTCCTGTAATTGCGCTTTGGAATACAAGTACAACGCAATTTCTTTATGCAGATAACATTTTAGGTGCTGCAAAATAAGAACTGAAGATGATGACGAGGGCTACAACTCAAGAGCATTGTGCTTCTTCTGCAGTAACCCTCAGAGGCCGCGCATTCCCACAGAACATGGCAATAAAAACGGCCTAAACGTCCCACCCGTTAGTTTGAAGTATTTCTATAGCTTTAGAGATCGCATTCGAGCCGGATCGCAGTAATGCACACGTGATTTTAATTTGTTGCCTTTCCTCAGCTTTTTCAACTTTGTTTTATTTACATCTACACTCGTTGTTCTTCATTTCTAGCCTTTGTCGTCTTCATCACCTACTATTCGGACTTTGAAGCATGAGCAATACCTCGAATGTTAGGAAATTGCGTTTTGCTTGTATTGTCGTGTTTTATTGTCATGTTGTCCGTTTTTACTGTCATGTTCTGTGGGAATGCGCGGCCTCTGAGGGATATTGCAGGAGCACCACAGTTGCTCTTGAGTTCTAGCCCTTGTCATCATCTTCGATTCTTATTTTGCAGCACCTAAAATTTATCCGCATAAAGAAATTGCGTTGTACTTGTATTCCAAAGCGCGATTACAGGACTTGGCAAAAAGCCAAGAGAGCTGCATGCGGACGGTGTTAGTAAAAACGTGAGTCTGCGAAACGGGCGGCGTAGCAACGAATTACGACGTATGAGGCTCACGGCACGATTGTGTTCATCTTGCTTCGCCTGCTGTATAATCTGCTAGGAATTGGATTGTGTATGCATGCTATCCCGTAGGTTAAACGAAGAGATCTGCTCCACTTGATCAAGGTGTTCTTGAGAAAAATCGCCTCCCCAAATTACAGGTGCTTACTAATCTGCCATGTTCCTGCATGTTTCAAAGATGTTAACGATGATGTAATATTTCGTAGCTGTTCTAAGCGCTTGCAGCTGGACAGTCTCTTACGGATCGTGCTGCTTTTGCTCATACTGCACCTTGAGATCATGCCCGGTTACCGAGCAGAACTCGAGGGAGCGGCATGCCACAGTATCCTATTATCTGTGCTTCACAATAAGAATATTCATTCCGAGGGACGGAGCGATAACCGTCAACTCATCTCCTTGAACACCCAGCCAAGCGATACCACCCATATGCTGGCTACAATTCTAGGTTGGACCCGCTGAGCCAAGGTTTTCCGTGATCCCGGTTATAGGGGATATTTGCACAAAGGGCACCACTCCAGTCGCGCCAGTCTGACCAGGAGAACGGGATGATCGTATACATGCCTTCCGCGTATATTGAAGGGAGTCTCCGGGAAACATAGTGGCTCGCAGTAACCACAGCTGTATACCTTACGTAAACCATGCGCTTAAGCCCCACTGGATTTTTCAAGGAGAAGTGCCACCAGCAGAAAATGTACTAGTACTGCATGGAAACAGGCAACGTCTTGTGGATCGTGCTGCAGAGTGATGCTAGCGGACACCGGTACAGCACTGACCGCCAGCCTAGTGTTACATACTTTGAAGACAAGCTGTACACTAACATCCGCGTATCCTTGTCCTTTGCGTGAGCGAGGTGAATGAACTGCAGCTGCATCAGGAAACACCCATCGACGTGTCGACTTATCTAGATGGCCTCTTCTCGAGTTGACAAGTTTACACATGATGGCTTGGCCAGAGTGATACTCGTAGACCGGAACAAAGGAAGTACAGTGATAGCACGGAAATGATAGTACAAAGCCCCCCTCCCGTCGGCTAGCCACGCCTAACCACAGGCAAACGAGTTACCTGTGGGCAGCCCCTCACTTTTGGCTGTTCTGTACAGCTGAGTGCGTGTTTCCCTGCGGGATATAGGTATCTGCAGTGCTACACATTGAGGATAGCGCGGGCAATATGGAGCCGGTACCCGGGCGTTACCTTCTCGCACGATCCCCTGAATTTCTGTCCGGATAAAAGGACACGCTACTGCAGCTGCGAACACACTCACTTTGCATTCGAAGAGGACCATAATCGGAGGCGCACTTCGATTGCTAAATTCCTTTAAAGGCACAGGAGGCAATGGTAAGATGGCGGGAAGCACGCTCGCTGTATGAGGCTCAAATTTTTATTTGACCTATTTATGGAGAAAACAGCAGACAAAAAAAACGTTAAGAACCACACAGCTCCGACGTCGTGCGAGTTTGCGACCTACTAGGAGAAAGGTCTTGGGGGGGGGGGGGTAACGGCTCGAAATGTGTTATAGTGAGACTGTTACTTACTGAGTGTCCGCTTTTCCAAGAAGAGGCGTATTGTGGTGGGTGTCGTAAGTTTCCGCGTATTAGGTGCAAGCAACACAAAAGTTGAAGCACGCCGGGCAGTGAGACGAATTCAGGAATTCGTGTGTCAGAGCCTTCGTACTAGTGTTGGAACCTCGCTGTTTCTCCAGTAGGTCACGTGATTTCAACGCCCTTCCGCGTGACTGACTTAGTACACCTGCGTTCATGATCACTTCACGTCAGGAAACGCAAACTTCCCGAGTGAGTACACTTTTGCCTTAGAAAGGCTCTTTCTCTTCCAAAATTTTTTTCTACACCAATACAGCGCGCAGAGGCGAAAATGACACGCCAAAATCTAGAGATCGAGAAAACTAATATCGACGGCAAGTGCTGCTCCTCATCGTTGCCGCCTGAACCTCTGGGAAAGCGGGATCAGGAGGCTATAAACCGATGGGACTTAACATGAATACCAGTGATGGCTATCTTCTCGGTCGACTACCTTTTCCAACGGAGGAGTGAAGATTTCGAAATTCTTTTCTGGGTGTTGCAGGACTTTCCATTGCAGAACTGCTATCCATGGAAGTAAAACCCACGAAAATAGACTGCCGCCTAAACGTACACCCGGAAAAACGGCCGGACGAGTTTTACGTCCGCAATTCGTCCACTTCGTTGTGGGATCACGCGTCCCTTTAACTTCATTTGAATTAGGATACTTCAATATGAGCGTTTTTTTTTTGCAAGATTGTCGCTTTCATCTCCGATACTCTACGACGAAACCTCCGTTTTGTCTTTCACGCAACCAACACAACGGGGGGGGGTTAAGGCTTTATCGTTTACTGTCGTGTCGCACTTGGTCGAATTGACCGATACATAATGTATATTGCCTTCAATGCATATAACTTATCTCATTGGACATGAATGTCTAGGTGTACTGATACAAAACTTCTAGTGATCGACGAGAAATAGCTTACAGCAATGATGAACCTAATACAATACAGCTAAGCGAAACCACGTTCGCTCGAGATTTACCTTGATACTTTTAACATATGCAAGATGCTAGTACGTAACGATCACTGAACTAATAGAGGCAGCTTGAGCCTTACTGGAACTGAATTGTTGTTGATGCTTAAACTTATTCTACCCCGCTGTAGATGGCGAATAACGTATGCGGATCTAAGGACAAAAATTTTTAGAGTCCAACGAATAGCCTTTACAACACAAGCGAAAAAACTAGGATGAACTGTCTTCCTCCGAAATCGCGAGAAACTTGGTGGGAACTCCAAGTCCGAAGTCGGCAACCGCTGCTTGTTGTGCGAAATCCATACCTCGTGAGCTGTAATCCATAGTAGCATCACTTCCATTGTCGTCAGCTCCAGTCATCTGCGTAATGTTGATCGGATGTCCAAGTGAGCACACCCGACCTACATCTGAAAGAAATTTTTCAAGAGTATGGCGCTTACTGCCAAAGGGTCGACCTGGTGCCAGCATAGAGTGCTGACAGAAGCGAGCTGCTCGGGCTTCCTGTCCTAGTCATTGATCTAGATGCTCTGAAAAAGAATGCCTCAAGTGATTACCAAAGTGTGGTCGGAGACTCGAGGCCTTGCTCAGCGCAACTTGATATAAGCGGCTTGGCAAGCTTGTGCCTACTCTACTAAACGACGTAGATTTATGGATATTTCAGTCAGGACATCCTTTTAGAAGCAAGTTCTGTATATATCAGTAAACATGTGACTAATGCACTCCTTCGAACAATCAAAACGTTTGTTTTCGTAACTTTTTTCAGTATAGTGTAAGTGTACCGAGTGACACTGACCTTCTAGGATGCGAATAGCTTGAATTATGGAGCACACTGAGAACTCCTAGTACGCCCAGCCTCGCTCAAACTTCAATTCGGCTGCGTGTGTTTCTTGCGTAACAAATAAGTGTACGCTGTTCACTATGCAGGCCAAAACCCAGGAAGGCAGGAGCTTGACGCGCTCAGGATAGCTCCTACTTTGTACCTACATTGATTGATACTTCCGCGCTGGGTCACAACCGACCAGGGTCACCTTCCTTGAAGGGTCGCCTCCCTTAAGAACGATCTGTAGCATCCAGATAAAATAAACGCTCATTCGCAAAGCACTAAAAATACGTAAAAAGAGCTTGCCCAGCCTCATTTTATGTCTAGTTCCTTGTCAGCCTGTATTAAAACACTCGTGGCTGGGCGCACTAAACTTGAGTGAACAAAGGGGTTCCTTGAATTGGCACATCTATTGTAGTTTGCCGTACCTTTGGAAATCCATGAGCAAATAACGAACAAATAACGAAGCGATGCAACTATGAGGCAATTCAAGCCTTCTATGCAAGGGAACGTTCCATTGGACTGAGCCATAGAATAAGTCATTCTGATACATACAAGCTCTCTCTTGCTCTCTCTATTTCGAGTTTCACCGCCTCATTTCGACTCGTATGTTCGCTTTTCCCTGAATGGAATACTTGCTCGATACACTTGAAAACTGCATACTAGTTAACCCATTTGAACTCTTCGTAAGAAGGGTGCATGATAATGCATGCATACCCACAGATGGGGCGTACAGGCCCTACTTGAAGTTGTCAGCTATAACCACACGCAAATCTGGTCTACTGGTTCGTTTCGTACCTGTTCGTAGGGCGGGCAGGTGGGGATCAAACATGAAACGAAAGCCGGAATGGCGAAACACCTTCCCAGCAGGCGGGGTCAGCATGAACGCTACGCGACACGCTTCGCGTAGCTCCCGTCCCCATGCTGACCCGCCGCCAACGTCCCGTCGTCGGGACTCGCCTTGGCGGCGATGGTTGCGTGAATACAAAACTCCATTTTTGTGCGTAATCACAGGTAATATTTTCGAGATCTGCTTCTGCTTAGATTAGGAAACATGAAACCTGGGGTGCACCCGGAAACATGAACACTTCAAGTGCATCTTTTGTTTTAGGGGTTATATCCCGTAGGGTGACACCGTTTTTGAAAGTTCTGCCACTCAGCGTTGGATTTCGACGCTGGAAGATAACTACATCCTATCTTCGGTATTCTGTGCACAAAGCCGCTGTTAGAAGGGCTGTTTGTTAGATGTCTGGCGCGCGAAAATTTCCGTTTCACATGTGGTTTGGAGACACTTTTGACTCGCTCAGTTTTAGAGAGCTCTCGAGGGAAAGAACTGTTGAGTTTAGGAGAACAACAACTAGTCTCTGTTAGATCTAGATTTACTGTAATTCTCCACAGGCCGGAATGGTAAACGAATTCCAGCAAAATATAATCAAAATGTTTCAAATGCAGCTGTAGTGGAGAAGGGTACAGCTGCGTGAAAACGTGAACTACTCCTTCAGGATCATTGGCAGATATTCAAGCTTATAAGCAGGCCCACTGTAACGCAGTCCACAACATAATAACGCTCTTACTTGTATTCTTCCACCCCTTCTGTAGGTGAACGAGAGCAGCCCCGAGTACAAACATGGGAGCCACTCTTGCTCATGCGGAAGCTCTGGAACCAATCCACAAAGCTAAAAGCAGTATGCACTTACCAAAGCACGAAACCGGTAAGTCAGAATCCACTTTCATGAGCCTTTCAAAGCAGAAGCTGATCTAGAAAATGTTAACTAGGCGCTGTTTATCGACGGGGGGGGCATTTCGTACTATCACTGCTTCCCTTGTTCCGGTTTGCAAACGTCACTTTGGTGAAACTTGTGAACTCTTGTGAAGCTGGAGCAGGATTGTCTAGCCACCATCCCAAAACGTGTCAACTCGAGAAAAAGCTACCTAGATGGGTCGACACATCTATGGAAAGCAAAATGCTCCCCATCCCCCCCCCCCGTTGATAAACTGCGCCTATTAACTATGATTAAGCACCAGGGCGGTAATCTCACAAAAAACCGCTCTTATTAAAGCATTCTAATTCAAATGAAGTTAAAGGGACGCGTGGTCCCACAACGAAGTGGATGACTTGCGCCCGTAAAACTCGTCCGGCCGTTTTTCCAGGTGTAGGTTTAGGCGGCAGTCGAAAATAGTCCTTCTATGTGTGTGTGTGACGTCTGTTATCTGGCATGAGATTTGTCTGGTAGCTTGAAAAACTGACTTCTACAAAAAGCGCTCTTTGCAGTGTAGGAGAAGTTCCGCTTTGCGAGTCCTTAGGAGTGGATTCTACAAAACGGGTTAATACCCTTCTCCCTTTTTTTATGCGTATTAACATGTGTTTTCCAGCTCCTGGTCTGAAAAATCCTCAAGGGAGCTCAGTCGGGGATTTCCTTTCCATTACGCCGAAGTGTTGCTTATGGTTGGTGTAGGAGTTGCTTGCTAAGTTAAAACGCAGAGTTGTGCATTGGCTGACACCCAGCCATGAACCAATTAAGTATGCAAAGGCCCATTGCCGTTCTGAGTGGAAATCGAATATGGACGAAGTTTCGTCCATGCCCGAGGGGCAGATATCTGAACGTCGAAAGTAGTGATTTCGAAAAATCCCTTCCTGGCGAGTTTCGCACCATGAAATTGCTCCCTGCAATGCAAAATAATGTCATAGACTGTTACTTCAGCTGTTTTTTGATCACATTATCATTATTGTAGCAGGCAAAGAAACCATGTACCAACTATTGCAAAGTCGACGGCTTCCCATAGTGTCTGGAAAAATAGCTTGAATGGCCTGGAAAAGGACGATTCTAGGGGTACAAGAAACTTCCGAACCGTTCTTTGACTACTTTGAAGAAGTCACAGTTACCTGAAGCAACCGTCTCGCAAGCACTCCAGTCCGAATGGCAGAACCATTCTGAGTACCTAAATATCATCACTACCTACACATTTGTGAAGTGCATGTTTCCGTGCCCATTTTAATACCGGATGAGATAAGGTCTCAGTCGAACTCAGTGGGAATTCAAGCTTCAGCCGATCACTTTCTTCGGGGCTTGACATTACATCCAGTTTTTCTTACGGGAAAACACGATCCTGTCCTTTTCAGAAGCAAGTACGACCCTCGTTGTATTTTACTCGACAGTTGTTGAGCCCTCTCACTAATAGTAATCCGTTTCTTAATAATCTTCACCCAGGTACCTTAATAATCTCCCCCCAGTGACTGAGGTTGGATGATGCATGACAGATTTGAAATTTTGTGATGAATTTCAGATGCTATTATTGCATTTATTTATTTGTTCGCTTATTATCACCAATTTAGTGTGCGAAGAAGTTACCTTGGCTTTTCGAAAAAACTTACTTAGGTTACTTAGGTGACCCGTTCTTCAGCACGGCGGTTGACCTTGCGCGAGTCCCAACTTCTTTTCCATTGATCTCTATTTTGAGCCTTGCTTGTCCAGTGCGTATAGACCTTAAGAGAAATTTGATCATAAACATTGTTGCGATAGGCCAGGGAATCGGCCCAGCGCAGAGGAGGGCGACCCGGCGGTCGCTTCTTGTCACGCGGGTACCATCGTATGGTCGCGAAACTCCATCTTCCGTCATTTCTCCTCATCACGTTGCCGTCTAATCGATGCTTTGTTTCGTCAACATGGAGTACAATGTCTTTGATCTTCGATATGGCTCTGACGTCTGAGTTGTGAAGTTTTAATTCTCGTTGACGGCTCAACGTCAGGCCTACTAAGCGACGCTCAATCGATGCCTGGATAACTTTTAACCGTCTTTCGTGCGTTTCGTTAGGGCCCAAGTTTCTCCCGCGTAACTGAGGGCAGGCAGCACTGTTGTATTGAAAGGTCCGCACGGAGTTTGCGACTCGTTGTATCTTCCACGACGCTCTTTATAGAGTTGAATGCTGTCCATCCAGCCTTGCAGCGCCTCGCTAGCTCTCCACTTAAATCATTCCTCATGTTCAGCTGGTGCCGAGGTATACGTATTCCTCAACGTCCTCTATTGGGTTCCCTTTCAGCATTACGGTTGCACCTCCAGCGAACTGATTTCGCATGACTTTCGTTTTTGAGGTGTTCATCGTTGAACCGTACGAATTTCCTTGCTGGTGTAGACGATTTAGCATCTCCGAAGCTTCCTCTGGCGTGCCGGTAATCAGGACAACATCATCAGCGAATCGCAGATGGTTCAGGAGAGTACCGTCGATGTTCCATCCAAAGTTGCTCCAATCGCAGCGGCGTATAACGGATTCTAAACATGCGGAGAACAGGTTGGGTGAGATTGGATCACCTTGCCGCACACTTTTCTCAATTGGTACTACTACGTCGTTGAAGAATGGGCGTAACGTGGTGGTACAACCGGTATAGCATTCTCGGAGCACGCCTATGTAGACCTCAATTCCTTGCTCCTCTAATGCTTCCCAGACTTTCTTTGGTTCCACTGAGTCGAACGCTTTCTTGTAGTCGACGAACGTGAGTACAAGAGGCATGCGGTGCCCTCGAGCTACTTCTATGAGACGCCGGCAAGTTGCAATGTGGTCTAGCGTGCTGAACTTCCGACGGAATCCTGCCTGTTCGACCGGCTGTGCTTCTTCTAGCGTCCTTCGTATACGCGCCAAAAAAAAACGTGTGAACACTTTGTAGAGTATTGGAAGGAGCGTGATTGGCCGGTAATTCGTAACGTCTTCCTTGTCGCCTTTCTTAAACAACAGCACGGTTGACTACTCTTTCCAAGCCGTTGGCACCACACTTTCATCCACGTAGCGCGAATACCTTTTAGCAAGAACTTGGTGAAGCGGATGTCCACAAGCCTGTAGCAGTTCTGCTGTAATTGCATCCTTGCCGGGTGCTTTTCCTTGTATCATCGTTTGAACTGCATGACGCACCTTCGATGTGAGGAAGGGCAATATTGAACTCCGATCTTGCGGTGGTTTTTTTTACGCTTTCCATTGGGGAGATCCGGTTTGAAGAGGGTTGTATAGAACGTCTTCAGAATCTGCTCCATCTCTGCTATCGACGCGCAACGAGATCCGTCTTCGGCTTTGAGATACTGGATCATCAAGCGGTGCTCTGCTATATTCCTCCTAGCTCTCTCGAGGCTTCTTCTTTTCTCCGCTTCACGTAGAAGTCTTGACCGGGCGAAGCTTGCGTGGTCTTCGGCGATTCGCCGTCTGCACAACCTGGATAGAAGCGTGTACTCCAAGTGATTCCCTTGGCGAACGATGCTCCTTCGTTTTTCGAGCAGTGCGCGAGTAGAGGACGATATACGACGACTGTGTGGTTCGGGGCCGCGTCACCACAGCGTTCTGCAAGTTTTTTCACAATTTCAACGAGTCTTTGGTAATCTTCGTCGATACCGTCCGTCGTTTTTTTTTTCGAAAAAACAACCGCTCTTGATCAAAGTTTTACAACATGCAGGGGTTGTATTTGTGTTCAGTACCTAAAATCACTCCGAATAAGGTCTTGGCGGTTTCGATTGTGCTACAGTACATCTGTTAGTTGAGTGGAGTTCCTTCACTGTCTATTACCATCCACTACAATCACATTTTCCAACTAACGCTTCACTTCCCTTCCTTTTCCACACTATTCGAGTAATTGTTCTCGACTAGAAAAAGAAACTCAATGCATGGACATTGGAAAAGCCTGGTCACTTCCTAAAGAAGGGAACAAGGGAGAAAGAGTTGCTCTAGTAGAGCTCCGAGCTAAATCCTTCCGGAATCACTACTTTTTTCCATACTGATCCAAGGAAAAATCGAAAAAAGGAGCAAGTGAAGCGCCTAAGATACAACGCTCATCGTTTACTTTTGAGTGCTCCTGTATTTCTTCGCTTCGTTTTTGAACTCAGAATAGTATAAAGACTACTGGGTTATACAGTGCTCGCCTGTTGTCTGCTTTCTACAGACATCGCAACTTGTTATAAATATCATTGCTATTTCTATCACTCGATCCAGTTCTCTCAAATCTTCTTGGTCCTACCCGTTCGCCTTCACCAAGTTCATGGAAGCAGAACTTATTCGTTTTGCATATGGAAATATGTTTTCTAATTATAACGCTTCCTATTCGAGGTCTACAAAAACTCCTAGTTTGGGTGCATAATTTTCTTGAACGCATAAATGCTCACCAATGCGCTTTATATTGGGAGCCTTTTTAAGTGAAAGAGAATGAATTTCTGGATAGAAACCTCAAACTCCAAAAAAAATACTTTTTGCTTCTCGAGAATCACTTTCAAGGAGATTGGCAGTTGTACACGTTCGGTTCAGTCTCAGGGCGATGCACATGTTCTCTTTTCTCTTATTTAAAAAGGATTTACATATTGCATTCAATCGTTCTTTTGTATCTCTCATCTCCTGCATCAGCGGATCTTATAGTTAGCACTATAGCAGGCTGTTCCTCAGGGGATGATTGATTTGTCCTCAGTATCCTTCCTACTACAGCGATTTCGTTCCGTCGTCCAAGTTTCATGTTTCGACAATGTTCTCCTGGTAATCTGTTTGCGCATTCCCGTATGCATAACGAAGAAATAGGGAACAACGTACAAAACTCACGTCTGTTGAATGTCTCTTGTCTTGTTTACTGCTACGGCGTCAGCCCAGTGTGAAAGATGTATAATACTAAATATCATTCGCAGTGCTGTATCCGTCGGACAAAAGTGATCAGCTTCAGAACATGACGTACCCGTATGGCATGGTAGTTTACATAGGGGGAAAAAATTGGAACAAGTAAAAAAAATCTGGATTTTTAATCAAATTATGTTTTGGCTTGTGGCCCTCGCTGGCGTATGTACTGAAATAATGTGGATATAGATAAAGTATGCTATAAGAACTGTTTTCAGATAAGCAAAAACGACCCTGAGCAAACAAGAACTACGTGAAATCTAGGTTCCGACATCCAAGGGCGGCGTCCCGATGATAGGATGACCGAGTAAAGTCTTCTCCTCAACCGCATCAGGCATCTTTCAGGTGACTTGAACCATGAGTCAAAGGAAAGAAGGCCACCAACACGAATGAGCAGTTCCCTCCATTTTGGATAATTCAGAATTCCGTGGATACCCCGAAGCTGCTGTGGGGTCGATTCCGCGGATGATGAAGGCTCCATTAGGGGTCCTATATAAGAGAACCAAATTCAGAGCGCCGCTAGTTGAGTTCTCCCTATCTGCTTACCTTTCCACTGTTTTGATGTCGAACAGCAGCTTCAGAAGTGTTATAAACGCGATTTTGGGGCTTGTTCCAACTTTTATCCGCAGCTGTATATCTGCTATTTGTGCATGTGTGCGCCTGTCTGTTTGAAATAACATATGGGACGCCGAGAAGATTTACTGATTGTCAGGAAGTGACAGCACTTGGTAAGATCAGGTAGAGGGCGTTAGAAAGGGAGAGTCACCAAATTCATAGGGCCAGTAACGACAGCAATGAGACTTGGCACAGAAATGCAGGATATGGGATGGGATCGATATGGGTAGGTGACAGAAATTGCCAGCAGCTGATAGGATCAGGTAGGGGACCCTGGAATTCAGTCATCACCCGATCCATATCGCGCGCCGCAGTAATAGTTGAAAGTAGGCTTCACGTGGTCGTAAAGCGAAAGTGATGAAATGATACTGGTAGGCGTCAAAAGGTATAACATTTGAAAGGGGGTGATTAGGGGCCTTGCTGCCGTTATTCTTCTTCAAGTTTGTTTAACTTTCAACGCTACCAGTGATGAAGGTTCAGTGATGGCTATATTTGTGACGTGTGACACTTGATGGCATCAGTTGATAAGAAGAGAAAAAAATATTATCTTCTTTATATTTTACCACTATGCTGCTAAATATCAAAATGTTATGTTGTGCAGGCTCAGTCTGTAAACTCACTCCTTCACTGAACGTCGACGGGGAGGGGAGATGGCGGGGGAAGGGGAAGTGGTAAGCTCTGTAGGGTTCCCTGTGTCACGCGCGTGACAGTCTAGGCCGACCAGCTTGAATTGGTGTAATCTGGTATCGAGTGACCTCCGCTTGACGGGAAAGTGCAGTCAGTTAGCTTCTACTACCTGCTATCTGGTAATGGTACCCTTGCGTTTATACTTCCTCCTCTTCGGCTTTTTGCATAAGATTCTCTTCGTCCCCCTAACACTAAAGTGAGAAGTGGTGTAAATCAGTTTCAATGAGAACAGCTGCAATGGCCATATACTACGTGTTTTTTGGGGTTGGCGGGTCCCAGGAAGGTTAGTGCCATGCTACACCGTTGTGTTATCAACAGAAATTTGAGTCAGCTGTGGGACAGAGGGCAGCTGATGAAGTTTGAAACAGAATTTATAATACGAATTAATTGTGAGAGCTTTGCCCTTTTGTGTAGCTTTCGCTGCTTCAAACTTTGTTTGAATACGCATTAGTTGTTGCTGTTAATGGTGATCGGATGACTATTCAAAGAAAACTAACTTTATTCAAGCATAGAATCATCCCATCTATTCATTTTCAATAAGCCAGAAATTGGCAATTTTCTTCGAAGCAGTCGCTTTATAAGGAACAATTTGATTATTAGCCGCCTTTTTCAGTGATCATACTATGCGCTTCACCGGATACCGTACGCGAGATCATGCTTGCAGCTCACGAACTTGGCATGGCCACTTCTGGCGAATATGTCTTCATCAACATCGATGTCTCGACAGGGTGAGGAAGTCACCCGCATTGCGGGCTGACGTCATTACTGAATGTATGCAGCGGTAGTGGTGGCCCCAAGACCGTACCCAGTTTGCAACAATCCAGTGTACAAACTCCAGCAACAGTGAAAATCCTGCACTGTGTTTTAACGTGTTTTTGAAGACCCACTGCGTTCATTTGACTTTCTCGCTTTTGACTGTTCAGAGTGAAGCCAAAAGCAATTCCATGGATAAGTTCATCTGTAAATATGATGCACTTCTAACGACCCGTTTCTAACAATTATGAGGTCCACGATAAGAAGCACGCGGTCACCAACTAGCAATAGATTCCAGCACTAATTATTTGAATTTCATTGAAACTTAACTGACGACCAGAGAAGTTTCACTTTGATTTTTTGTGCTGTTCGAATGCTCAGAATTTGGCGATGCTTACCACGGTTGACATTCTCCGCTGTCCCCTTCACGAATGTGACCACAAAATTTTCTTGGAAAGCTGTTCCGCTCTATGCAATGAATTTTTGGCTATCTTTTGTTGAGCGACCTTATGAATTAGTTGCGTCAACGTTCACGCCCCAGTTACTGACGTACGACTTTAGATGATGTACTCCTTCCCAAATGTTAGGTACTGAAGAAAGTTTCCGGTGCCCCGATTCAAAGTGCTGTTTTTTGTGTCAGTTCTGGGGAGCCGCCCCTACTCTGCGCCAATATTCTGCCCCACGTCCCGCAGTATGCTATGGAGAAATTGAACAGATTAGGCTACTATCAGGTTGTCCGGGAAGTTCTCAGCGTTTTGAGTGTTTCACTTTAAACGATCATTACTTTCTTAATACTCATCGAATTTAATCGAAATAAGCACCGTTCGAATCAGCACACTTTCGCCAATGTGACACCGGTCGATAAACCCATCAAAGAAAAAACTCGGTGGTCGAGAATCCACGAAGGCTTTTTTGCCTGGTCCTGATTGATGAAGTATTTTCCAGCAAGGAAGTTCTGAAAATGTTTGAAAAGGTGATAATCGGATGGTGAAAGGTGTGGAGAATATGGCGTGTGAGGTAGAACTTCAACCCTCAATTTTTCAATTTATATATAGTGATTTTGTGAAAAGTGTGGGCGGGCGTTGTCATGCAAAAGAATCGGACCTTTCTGTTGACAAGTGCTGGCTGCAGCTGATGCGATTTTTCGGTACATTTCGTCAATTTCTTCACAGTAGGACTCTGCAGTGATGGCTTGGCTGGTGACAAAAAGTTATAGTGGATCACACCAGCCGATGACCACCACACTGTGACCATAATTTTTTCATTCATTTTCATTCATTTTTTTCGTGAGGATAAGGCTTTGGAAATTGCCTCGCTGGTTCCTCGAACCAACCACTGTCCGGAACGTCTCCTGTTATCATACATGATCCACTTTTCATCACAGGTGACAATTCGGTCCAAAAACGGGTCGTTTCTGTTACGCAAAAGCAGTGAAGAAGAAAGCTTGAGACGTGCCAATTTCTGCCTGTCACTCAAATTGCGGGGCACCTTGTCGGGTTTTTTCACCTTCCCAATGCGTTTCAGACCATCTCCAACAGTGGATTTGCCAACGCCTAGCTTTTCTGCAATCTCTAGAACTGTTTGGGATGGATCAGGCAGCGTTCAGACTTCGCAACGGCAGCGCTTCGGTGGCACTGTGGACGCGATCGATACAGTCGAAAGCATGCGCATCCGCGACCGAGGCGTTGCCGCCGCGAAGTCTGAACGCTGCGTCAGCCTCCATAAACGCCTTCAAAGTTAGGTATTGCTTTAGGTCGACCGCTACGAGGTTCATCTTCAAGGCTGAAATCTCCAGAACGAAATTTGTTGAACCACTTTCGCACCTTCTCCAACACTATTGGACCCCGACACCTGGTTAATTTGTCGAGCTGTCTCGACTGCGGATTGACCCAATTTGAAGTTGAAGAAAAATATCGTCCGAAGTTGCTTTTTTGACATGCTTCAAAAAGTCTTGGGAAAAGAGGGGGAGGGGGTTATCAACCAATGATGAAACAGTTATACATCAGATAGCGCAAGAATTTCTCTTCAGGATGTATTAGGTTGGTGCATATGTTTTTAACCCCGAATTTTTTTGTGAATATCTCAAAAGCGAACCCGCCTGAAGATTAGAGGTATGCACCATCACCATCCACTACTCGACGCCAGCGCTCAGGCAGCTTGTCGATTTCATCCTTCTAAAACGACGGGGACTGGGACTCGAAGCAGTCGTCGAGTGCCTTTCTGACCTGATCCTTTGTTTCGAACTTTTTTCCGTCCTAGAGAGCGCTGCAGGTGGCTGAACAGCAGTAGTCAGAAGGA
>MU966667.1:68360-94468 GCA_036418165.1 Cooperia oncophora
GTGGAAGAAGATTTCCGCACGAGAAAATCCACGAGTACGGTCGACGTGATCTTTCAATTGTCGCAGCTGGGTAACGTATGTGGAAGCGTCAATCGTCTGTCCTTTCTCCACAGCTCCCAGTACTCCATGCCTCTTCTAGACCACCAACAGGACAGGAGAACCTTTTTGGGGTGAAGGTCGGCTTTTGGGGAGGGTTCTGGCTGTTCTCCTTTGTCGACCCTCTGCCGCTTCCTTACAGGGTTATCGTAGAGGACCCACTCCTCATCTACAGTGATCACAGAGTTGAGAAAGTGAAGCTTCTTTTGTGAATCGTGAAGCAAAACCAAGCAGTGGCGCAGGTACATTCTGTCACAGTGGTAATTATGCGACATTGTGGCCTGCAAATGCAAGGTGAGTGAGTGATAGCTAGGGTGATAAAAGAGTATAATGCATACGTCACGCACACTAGATGACGAAATACGAACATCCATGCAAACGAAATACGGAAGGATCAAAATGGGTTTAAAAACATATGCATCAACCTAATACTACTGAGACGCAAGGGAGAATGAGTTATTAACCAGCAATGAATGTACAAAAAATAGTAACTCAAAGCGCTGAGAACTTTACGGACAACCTAATACATCCATACACCTTATTCGCCACACTTCCATCAATTAGCTGTTCTTCAAACTTCCCGACAACCTCATCAGGGAGCAGTGCTTCGAAAGCCAACATGATTATGCAGCGGCATTAACAATTTCACCGAGGCCATGAGATCTCGGGACTTGTCGGCAAGCGGAATGAGCAAACTTCTTTGTCGTTGTTCACATTATGCTCTATTTATGAAGTTTTGCTCACTGTCGCCTAAACCTACACCCGGAAAACAGCCGGACGAGTTTTACGGGCGCAAGTCGTCCACTTCGTTGTGGGACCACGCGTCCCTTTGAATTCATTTGAATTAGGATACTTCAATAAGAGCGGTTTTCTCGTGAGATTACCGCTCTTGTGCGTAATCATAGTTAATATTTTCGAGACCTGCTTCTGCTTCGATTGGGGAACGCATGAAACCTGAGGTGCAACCGGAAAACTGAGCACATCAATTGCATCTTCTGCTTTCTAGGGAATATACCCCGTCGGGTGCCATCATTTTTAGAAGTTCTGCCACTCAGCTTTGGATTTCAGCGCAGGAAGATACCTTCAACCTATCTTCGGTATTGTGTGCACAAAACCGCTGTTATAAGAGCTGCGTTATATGTCTGGCGCGCGAAAATTTCCGTTTGACATGTGGTTTGGAGACACTTTTGACTCGCTCAGTTTTAGAGGGCTCTCAAGGGAAAGAACTGTTGAGTTCAGGAAAAGAACAACAAATTTCTGTTAGATCTAGATTCATACTAATACTTCACAAGCAGCAATGCTAAACGAATTCCAGCAAAACATAAGCACAATGTTTTAAATGCAACTACAATGGAGAAGAGTACAGCAACATGAAAACGTGAATTAACTCTTCAGAAATTGGCAGATATTCATGCCTATAACTAGGCCCATTATAACGCAGTCCACAACATAATCTTCTTGTATCCTGCCACCCCCTTCTGCAGGTGAGAGCAGCCCGCGTACGAACGTGGGAGCCACTGTTACTCATGCGGAACTCCGGAAACCCATCCACAAAGCCAAAGTCAAGCCGATAATTTAGTATCCACTTCCATCAGCCTTTCGAAGCAGAAGCTGATCTAGAAAATGTTAACTAGGCGCTGTTTATCGACGGAGGGGGGAAGGGGGCATTTCGTACTATCACTTCCTTCCCTTGTTCTGGTTTGCAAATCTCATTTTGGTGAAAACTTGTGAACTCTTGTCAAGCTGGAGCAGGATCGTCTAGACACCATCCCAAAACGTGAAAACTCGAGAAAACGCTCCCTAGATGGGTCGACACATCTATGGAAAGCAAAAATGCCTCCCCCGTCGATGAACTGCCGCTATAAACTATGATTACGCACAAGAGCGGTAATCTCACAAAAAACCGCTCTTATTGAAGTATCCTAATTCAAATGAAGTTAAAGGGACGCGTGGTCCCACAACGAAGTGGACGACTTGCGCCCGTAAAACTCGTCCGGCCGTTTTTCCGGGTAGGTTTTTGATTCGTCTACGATAACGGGCGAAACGGACCATCTGTGATGTTGAGTGTATTCCTTTCCCCAATATTTGTTTTTCTTTGTTTCTAATTAGGCGGCAGTGTTTTGCTCAAACCGAGATATGCCCATCAAAATTTTGAGGTCGAAAATCGCGAAAAAAATTTTCCACGACATCATATTTAATGATCAGCTGGTTGTGAAAAGACAAGCTCGGAAGAAGGCCATGCGATCAAGCTGCGAATGTATGACGTTTCCTGCATCTCATCGTTCTTGCGATATTTTCATTTTAGGTCTCATGCAGAAAAGCCGTGGGTACGAGCCAATGAGACGAATCAGGAGGAGAACGAGAAAGCAAAAGAAGCATATAGAGCGCTTAAAACGATATCACTGAGAAGGTGAGACTCGCGATAATACTTTCCTTTTAGATAAAAATATTGGCCACATAAGCTGTTCTCTCAAAAGTGAAACAATGAAAAATATGGCCACTTCTTTCTTTTTCCTTCATTAGCGTTCAGATATTAATGTCCTAAAATCTGAAAATTTCACAACTATTCTTTGGTATTTGAATATTGCTATCTAGAATCTGGGGGGTTTTTGCTGAATCTTCGACAGGGATTTATCAGCGGCCTAAACAGGAACATAGCAATCATTTTAGATCCAACCATCCTCTTCGCCAAAATCCTTTTATGTTGAACTCGGGTTGCACAATGAATACCCAAGTGGATATGCTTACATACTGTGTTGGCCATACTCTTGTACATGCTACTGTGTGTAATGGAATGAATTTTTGCGTTGAAAATAAAACGATGTGCTATGCCATTTGGTCTTTTGCCCCAAGGTAGTTTGCTTGGCCATATTAAACCTACTTCCTCTTGATTCATAAGAAACAAAGGTGAAGCGTCAAGCTGACGAAAATGGGAACACTTCGACGCTCTCACTCTAAGCGCTCACTTGAAATAGTTGAAGCTGCAGAAGCTCTTTTGTGAAGTGTTTGACCATAAATTCCACTCCATTCTATATATCTTAGGACGGCTCAGGATTGCTTCAAATGATTCAAAGATTTCAATGTTGACCTTGCACACGACCCACCGGCCTACGCACCCCATTGAGCGGCTGAAGGTCTACAGAACCAGTGTATTCATGAGTGTCTACATCAAGGGGAGTGGATAGAGGTCGTGGAATGCTTTCGCGCTCTCAGTGAGCATCACTTAAACCTGAAAGGCTTGAAAGCAGGCCCAAGAATCACGTCGCAGAAAAGTCGGGGGGGGGGGCGGGGGTGGGTGGGTGCCACTCAGGGTCAAGCATGGCGCCGCGGAAAATTGGGGTTTGGTACGACCCGTCTCAGAAAGGGGTGTCCGTACGATCCCCCCCCCTCACCAGTGACTGCGCAGTGTTTAGAAGTACTCTGTGGTCTTCACAATGTAGCTGTATATGTTGTGTGTTATGCGAATACCAGACCAATCAAATAAAACTGAAATTTAAACGGATTTCTTTCTAAGATGTAGTGTAATGCAGGAAGTGGAACACGAAAAAACCTCACAATGACGCCCTTCAAGAGAAATAAGAAACACGAAAGCAGAGCACTTGCGGCTGCGTCGCTTACTGAGATTGGAGCTATCGGCCCCGCTGCATTGTATTTTTTAAAAGGGTATAACGTCATTCAAAAACAATCTTTTGCAGAGTTGTAAGAACGATTCAAGTCGTATGGCCGTATACAAAATACACTGCAGGTTTCATCAAGCCAGTATGACGGCTCCTGATCAGAAAGTAACGAGGAGAATTTCGGGCGATCACGAGTTCTCCACCTTTCAATAAGACCAGCTTCTTTCTGGCATAACATAGAGCGGAGCTCTACATGGCAGTGGAAACTGGAAGTTTTCTGTTTTGAATGAGCTTAACTGCTTTGCTATAGCTCAAGGACAACGAAAATTCGCCCGTCGCGGAAAATCACAAAAATTACGCGGAGAATTTTTCGCAATTGCAAGTTTTCTACATTTCGAAGGCTACAACCTATCGAAGACATAACGCTCCACAGAGTTTCCATGGCAGTGATAAGCAGAAAGCTTCTTCTTTCTAATGAGCACAACATTTTTGCTGTACCTCAATTATAGCAAAAAATTGCCGTCGCGGATTTCCATTTGAAAGTCAGCCTCAGCTGGTGTATGAGGATCCCCTTGCAAAGCCCATAAATCCATGTAGGAAGGCTTCCCGTAGAGCTTCTCATGATACGAATAGGAATTGATGCATGAAGGCGCTGGTAAACTTCTCCACGGAACACGTCATGTACCCGACTTCTTTCCCAAATGCACCACGTACTACCTATCTTGCAGGCTAGAACACTGCTGTGTTCAGTACTGATCTCTGATTACTACCTCCACCCTTTCTGAGGGGAGACGAATACGACTCCTTCGTCACGGACGGCGACGTATGCTTAACTCTGGTGCCACTTCGCCACCCCTGTAAGGGGTGTCTGATCAAGGAAGGGGTGCAAACACCCCCTCCTCCTCAATGGCTTTCCTAGAAGAGAACCCATAGCAGACTTGCGCTGAAACCATATTAGCCTGAACAAAAGAGCATAGAAAGGAAGAAACAAAAAGGGCAGGCGATCCAATGACTCAAGGAATAAAGCTTGCGTGGGGGCTTCAGAGCACAACTAATGCGGAAAATTTTTGCCAAACACGAGTTTTCTTGCTTTCCAGTGGAACATTGTTGGATTTGTTTCGGCATAGCGTAGAGCGGAAACCTACACGGTTTGGAAGCTAGAAAGTTCCCTTTCTATTGAGCGCAAGTCGGGATTGTGCTTCAAAAGTCAGATTTAGCTCAATAAGAGGAGACTGAAGCTGGGAATTAGTCTTCTCCCCTTCTCTCCCCATTGACACAAATACATGCTTATCGACTTGAGGCGAAAGGCGCTCAACTATTGCAGGCATGACGTGTGCCCGAAATACTTCCAATGGATTATGGCATCTTAATTTGCTTTTTGTGGACCTTAAGTATACTTTTAGGTAGAGAACTTCAACATATATTTTCAGGAGTGACTTAGAAGAGTACAAGAATTTCGAGAAACGAGTGAAAATAAGAGCTGAGGAGAAGTATGACTACTCACGGATCACCGGCAAAGAATACGAGGTTTTTGAATAGTTTACTTGGACAATTATAATGGTACGGTTCCTCATTGGCGCGAAATTTGTCACGTTATTGCTTCTCATTAGACAATGTGGGTATGCCCGTAGTGATTGAAGAAGGACTTCAATATCTGCGCAACCTGCTGAATGTTTGCCACGCTGAGGTAGTAATAATCTTCGTGGGATATTCTATTCCATCCCTGGAACCCCAAACGCTATCCAGGCTTCACATTGATAGTCTGACTGTTATTCCTTGTGTATGGTAGTGAGAGGTTCTTCTTTTCTCCCACAATTTATTGACTACATTTCGGGCCTAAGCCCTTCTTCAGGTCACTGAATTACAAAAACAAGTAAGAGCTTGCACCCCACAATAATACGGCAGCAGCAGTCATCATAGAAGCAGCAGCAAACTACAGTGAGTGTCCGGGAGGGGAGGTAGGGGTTGCCTAGCCTTCTTATGCGGACATAGGAAAAAATTGGAAAGTGGTAGGGTTCTGGGTATACATACAGATGTAGGACGAATGGTGATCTAGGAAAGGTCACATTTGCCCTCCTAGTGCACATCCTACACTGATATCAGACTCATTGCCACTCTTATGTCTTCCTTGTTGTTGATCGGTGGGTTTTGCTGTTTAATTTCTAACGTTTCTCTTATTCTTCTTTCAGTGGGATCAACCACATTCCTGTGCAGAATGGGGACTCGAATTTCGGGTGGTCTTTCTGAGCATTCCGTAGTGTACGGTGTCTCGAGAATGGATTATCAGCGTAGTTCTGTGGACTACGTAGAGATCTTATGTGTTTCTCCATTCTCTTGTGTAGTGGAATTGATGTTCCTCCTATGTAAAATTTATGACACGAAAGGCACACCACCTTGTACACTACATGTTTTCCGTGACACACCTTGTGCTCTTCCCAGGTCTATGTAACCAGAACCCTTCCACTTTCCACTTTTTGCCTATATCCGCATAAGAAGCCTAGGCAACTCCTACCTCCCCTTCCCGAACAACTCATTGTAGGTTGCTGCTGCTTCTATGATGACTGCTGCTGCCGTATTATTGTGGGGTGCAAGCTCTTACTTGTTTTTGTAATTCAGTGACCTGAAGAAGGGCTCAGGCTCGAAACGTAGTCCATAAATTCTGGAAGCAAAGAAGAGCTTCTCACTCCCATACAGCAGAACAAGTCTCAATACAATGAAGCAGAGGGAACCATCTATATTATCTGGTCTCAAGCGCCTACAAGTTTATTTCCCTCTAACTAGGGAAGGTCGTGAGGTCGAAGTGGCCATTTGCAATGAGATGTAGCTCACTAGACGTGGTTTTGGACGCTGATCTCGAATCTGCCTTTGAAATTTGCAGAACGATTCTCTGAACGGAGCTATGGAGCTTTTACCACGCAACAGGTCGTGGGATCGGTCCCTGCTGAGCTTAACTTTTTTGCTTCTTGTGCAAACGTGGCAAAAAGTGGTTGTAGCGTCACTACTACATTAGCACTCTCCTAGACTTGCCTGAAAAACAGTCGCTTACTGGTGCGCTTAGTGCCTTATGATCTAGGAAATGTAAACGGTGCCCTTGGCGCAGAGTGCAGGCGTTTCCGCACTGAGCGAGTGCCATGTTCGAGTTTATCGGGGCGAACTCCGCCTAGGTAGAGTTTTCTAGCCAAATCTGGCTATTTTGACCCGAATTCGGAAAGTGAAGCATCCATGGGTTAGTTCAGTTGATGTTAACACCTATTCTAGCTGCAGATATTAGGTTGGTCGTAGAAAGTTTTAGTCTATATTTTTTTGGAACCTAGTATTTGCCTATTACGTGAAGAGGGTTATCCGGTAATAAGAGCAGTTAAAATCAAGGATTGGTCGTTCTGTTGGTATCACTGGCTCAACTCTTGCTTATCCTTAATCTGCTATATGGATAAGAATGTTATCCGCTACCTTCGGTACAACCCCTTCAAGCGCCTCCTTCAACTCTTTCTTCTACCACCCTGGCGCCAGCATGACAGCTGTCGACGCCGAAATAATGGAGCTGCATAAGGACAACGTCTCAATTTATCAGACGATCTTCCACGGCGGTAGCGCTCCAGAGCGGGAGCCTACTGTTTGAATGACGAAGTGAGGTTTGGAAGTACCTGTGATCTCAGCTTGAGATAGCTGTGTGCCGGGAAACTACTGGATGAAGAAGCTGCCCCCTCGCTTGATGCGTACGCAAAGCAGCTACGAGATCTGAAGCGAACCGTCAAGGAGAGGGAAAAAATTCGCCGGCACAGTCCGTCTTCAACGTGCTGGTGTGGCCTCTACCCTTGCATCGGTGTAGTTCAGACATTGCTCTTTCTGACTGCTAGTCGCCTCCATTTAACCGTTATACGGCCGAGAAAACCTCCACGACTTGAGCCCAAGTCAAGAGATGATGTTCGAAAACTGGCAAGGATCTCGCAATAACATTGCTGTATAATTTTGATCTTGAACGCCTCTCTGTAAAAAGAAAGTGTAATTTGAAAAAAATGTGACAGAACTTTCCCGCTAACCTAACACATTCTGCACAAAGCCTCGTCTCCTCTCTTCTTACGCATTCATTTTATTACTGCTCCAGTTTTCCTGGTATCTAAAAGGAAATTCTGTCCAAAGACAAGCAATCGACAAGAGACTGGCCCTGGAATTATTGGTGGCCATCATTCGATCAACTGCTACCGCATTTTCAAAGTTAGGTCAAAACCTCACATCTGGCTAGCGTGTCCTCAAGGGTACTTTTCCTCCCTGAACACGAATATGGCACTCATTTGGCGTTTGGGTGTTTCCTAGACTGAAAAGAGACATTCACCACAAAATGCAAAAACGAGTTCCCTTCCAGAAACCTGAACCCTACATAGCATGCCCGCGAAGCAAGACCATTACTACTACACCATGCCGCCGTTAATCGTAATGGTGCTTCCCGGCTATTCATGCGAACTGGCAGGCCCATGCGGTGAAAGTTCCAACGCTGTCTCTTAGACGCCGTTATAGCTTAGCAACGTCGACCAAGAAACAACTGCTTTCGGAATGTCGTCCTTCTGAAAACGATGCTCAGACAATGAGTGAACACGTGGTGTTGGCTACGATTACGGGGCTATAACAGATCAGCTTGCGAACGACTTAGGCAATCAATCCGGCAGAGACTAGGACAAAAGTAAAAACGCTTGACACTCCACCATTCGTGATTTCAGACTCCATTCCACCACGTCGATGCACGATCATCGACTGCGACGTAGATAGCGATGCACAGGGAATGTTCAATCTCTACCTAAACTTTTGTCCGAAACCAAAATTTTCGAAGAAATTGGAAGATGACAAACTTACGGCAGTTCATAATTTCGGTATAGTCAAAGCTGGAAACACAAGATTGGATCCACGGTGCCGACGCCTCAAGAAACTCTCCGGAGAGAAATGCCGTTTCCTCGAAGAAATACCCACATCCCAAAACTGGACCCTGGATTTTACACAAAAGTGACCACGCTGAAACGAGACCTCCTTCGACTGTACTATCAGCACAGAAGCCTGCAAACTCGTGATAACATGACAGAATTGGAGCGAGCAGGTCTCACGAAAGCCATCAACGTAAAGAGGACGCCACGATTTTCTCATGGGAATGAGACATTTCCCTGAGAGAAGATGTTCTATCAGATTCCACCACGAGGTGGTTTCAGTGGAACATTATGAACGTGAATGTCGGAGTCTTGAAGAAGTGATAAGAACCCTTGGTTTGAAGCTTGAAAAGAGCGTAGTGGACCAACTTCTGCCGAAATACGCCAGTATACCAACTTATTACCAATTGCTCAGAAGGTGAACGGTGATTCAGTGGACCACACGTCTATCAAAACCAGACCTACAGTAGTATCCCGTGACGGTCCTACGGACAGGATGAGCTGATTTCACCAGTGTATCCTCTGTCCTTTGCTTTCCTATGTTCCCCCACCACCTCAAAAATTAAAGCAATTTCTAGATCAGTTAGGACAGTGCAACTTTGATGACACACCACGATCCTACTAATATAATCGGCGATGTCCGTGTGTGTGTGTGTGTGTGTGTGTGTGTGTGTGCGTCTGTCTGTCTGTCACGAAATTCATAGCACCTGAAAAAGAGCCTGGCGGGTCGGGTCAGGGTGGGGTTGGATAGTGCATGGGACAAAACCTAAATAGCACCCATGACCATGGTAAGCCCGCCCACAGTGGCGGGGCGTGCGTTCAGAGTTAGCGATGTCACTGAAAAAGGTCATAACTCGATTCCAGAGCAGTCCCGTGATGAGGAAACAGTGCAGTGAAGTTAACAAAGGCCTGACCGACCAAACACAGGAGACACACCCGAAATGGGCGGGGCGTACTTGAGATGGGCGGCGCTTTCCCGTGTCACTTAAAAAAGCTATAACTCGGCTAAAAGGTAACCCGGGAGATGGGAGAAAGTAGAATAAGGCTAGCATTGGTTTGGCGGAGCAAATAAAGGAAACACCCGAAATGGGGGGGCGTGCTTGAGATGGGCGGCGCTTTCCTATAAAGGTAGGTAACTTGGTTCCCGAACATGTTTAGAGGTCGCAGGAAACTCCATGACGAAGATGAACATCTGTCAAGAGTCCACCTATGTTTGCGAAGATACTAAGGCCCGCCACAAGTGGGCGGGGCGTGCATTTGAACCCGAGGACCATTGTAAAAAAACGGTAATTTGTGCTAAAGCACTACAGATGGCGCAAAAAGTGGATTATGGCCCCCATCACATCACATGCAGGAATGTGCGAGGCATCCCGCTGTGGGCGGAGCGTGCCCCAAGGTGGGGACAGCAAGCCTTAAAAAAATTCGCAAAACGCTTCCAGAGAACTCCAGACACCGGGAAAAAGTAGTTTAAGGTCATCGAGGGTCATAAGTTGAGAAGCGCGAGGCATTCGTTGTGGGCGGGGCGTGCCCCAAGGTGGGTGGAGCCAAATTTAAAACATTCGCAAAACGCTTCCAGAGCATTCCAGCCACCGGGAAAAAAGTAGTTTAAGGTCATCGAGGGGTCGTGGTTGAGAAGCGCGAGACATCGTTGTGGGCGGGGCGTGCCCCAAGGTGGTGAAGCCAAATTTAAAAATTCGCGAAACGCTTCCCAGAGCATTCAGACACCGGGAAAAAGTAGTTTAAGGTCATCGAGGGGTCCTGGTTGAGAAGTGCGAGGCATACGTTGTGGGCGGGGCGTGCCCCGGTGGGTGGAGCCAAATTTAAAACTTCGCAAAACGCTTCCAGAGCACTCCAGACCTCGGGAAAAAGTAGTTTAAGGTCATCGAGGGGTCTTGGTTGAGAAGCGCGAGAACAGTCGTTGTGGGCGGAGCCTGCCCCAAGGTGGGTGGAGCCAATTTTGAAAAATTCGCGAAACGCTTCCAGAGCCCTCTGGACACCGGGAAAAGTAGTTTAACTCATCGAGGGTCATTGGTTGAGAAGTGCGAGGCATACATTTGTGGGCGGGGCGTGCCCCAAGGTGGGTGAGGCCAAATTTTAAAAGAATTCGCATAAACGCTTCCAGAGCCTTCTGGACACCGTGGAAAAAGTAGTTTAAGGTCATCGAGGGTCATTGGTTGAGAAGTGCGAGGCATACATTGTGCGGCGGGGCGTGCCCCAAATGGGTGGAAGCAAAATTTTAAAAAATTCGCAAAACGGTTCCAGAGCACTCCAGACACCTGCGAAGAAGTAGTTTAAGGGCCATCGAGGGTGGTCACCGGCTACAAGTGTCAGGGATACCCGTCGTGTGTGGAGCGTGCGTCAAGGTGAGCGGGACCAGCCTTAAAAACTCCTCAGGCGGTTTCCAGAGCACTCCAGGCCTCTATGTGATACGGCCCGCTTGGCGTGGCGGCGCGCCTTACCTGCATTCGTATGATCAAATGCTCGACTAATACCCGCATTTCTCTCATCTGTTCCACTGTGATCAATTGCGCTCCTTACCCTCACTCCATACACCGTAGTAGGGTTGAAAGTAGCAGGTATGATGCTATTGGTCAAGGAATGTTGACCACCTGTTCAGGTTAAAGAAAAGCCTGATACTAGGTGGCTAATGAAATGAGTGGAATAAGGCAAGCGCAGTGGAGCCGCGCCTGCTCGGCGAAGCCGTGCTGCATCTCAGAAGGAGGCGCGCCGGTGTCAGCCGGCGAAGCCGGCTGGTTAGAATATGAAAGCTTTAACGTAGTTGCACTTTACACCAGTGTTGATACCCGAAGAGCTGTGGAAGCATGTATGCATATTTTTCGTCTTCGCCGCCATCAACTCCAACTCTTTGGTCTTGATGTTGAGGACATTGAAGAGTTCCGACGAAACGTGGTGAGTGTGAACATACTCCGCTTCAGACATCTACAAGCAGACAAGAGGACTTGCCATGGGTAGCAGATTTGCCCCACTACTAGCAATATTGTCTATGGATATCCTCAAAAGACCGGCCTCATCACCAGGAGTACTATAATTTGGACGTATCGACGACCTTTTCATTGTCGGAAGATAGCAAACAGCCTTACGAGAGACATTTGGAGAGCTTAACCAGATGCGTCAGTCGATTAAGCTAACAGCAGAACGCCCTCCCGCTGATGGATTCCTCCCATTTCTAAACACTAAGATCAAGATTTCGGAAGGGTGGATCACCATGTGGTACAGGAAATTGGCATTACAGAACATCATATTCATGTGAGAAGTTGCCATCCCCACCACATGAAAGGGAACGTGATTCGTCATATCATATCTACAGTCCTCATCATTGCAGACCGGTGGGGCCGGTGAGCTGCGCTGCGTGTGACTCGGCTGTGACGCGGCAGCGATCACAGCCGAGTTACCCGCAGCGCGGCTCACCCGCCCCACCGGTCTGCTATGATGAGCAGCATACATCACGTGAGCTGACCTCCACGAATCATGAAGAAATGGAGATACAATAGAAGGTGAGAATATCTTAGGCGGAACGGATACAGGAGTCTTCCGTTGCTTGAGACCATGCCGATCACCTTGTGGTACTCTACTCGTGCTGCCTTGTATCCTTGTCTCGTTTGCGATTGATGCCAATCATGTCGTAAAGAGGAGATCACGGCTTCCAATAAACCTGGTCTTAAAACCACCCCTCACTTTACGACGCCTTTTGGCATCATCGCAGCCTTATATGAAAGTCGTTGTGGAAGAGCAAAATGTCACACCTGTGTAGAACACAAGGGGTGCAAGAAAAATATGCACAAGGTGGTGTGCCTTTCGTGTCATGAATTTTACATAGGAGAAAAATTAGAACCACTACACAAAAAAAGTAAAGGAACACATAAGATTTCTGCGTAGTCCACAGAACTACGCTAATAATCCATTCTCGAGACATCGTACACTACGGCATGCTCAGGAAAGACCGCCCGAACTTCGAGTGTCCATTTTGCACAGAAATGTGGTTGATCCCGTTGAGAGAAGAGTAAGAGAAGCGTTAGAAATTAAATAGCAAAACCCACCGATCAACAACAAGGAGGAGATGAGAGTGGCAACGAGTCTGATATCAGTGTAGGACGTGCACTAGGAGGACAAATGTGACATTTCCTAGATCGCCATTCGTCCTACATCTGTATATGTACCCAGAACCCTACCACTTTTCAATTTTTGCCCATGTTCGCATAAGAAGGCTAGGCATCCCTTACCTCCCCTTCCCGGACAACTCACTGTATCTTGCTGCTGCTTCTATGATGACTGCTGTTGCCGTATTATTGTGAGTGGACATAATCTTAATTGTTTGTGTAATTCAGTGACCTAAAGAAGAGGTTAAGCCCGAAACCTAGTTCATGAATTTTGTAAGAAAAAAAGAGCTTCTGACTCCCATACACGAGAACAAGTCTCAATACAGTGAAGCTCAGGGAACCATATATGTTATCTGACTGTTATTCCGTCACCTCAGGGTGTATTTTGAAGCGTATTAGCAACGCTTACCGAAGAGTAGTGAGAAACTTGTCCACTTTCGCAGTTCGACGGTGATCTTACTCTACCGACATGTTTATTTATTATTATTATTATTATTATTATTATTATTATTATTATTATTATTATTATTATTATTATTATTATTATTATTACTACTATTGTTATTGTTATTCCTGGCGTTAGTCCCGCGCCGTCGCAAAGTCCGCTGTCCTTGTTAGACGTCGCCATTGTTCCGATCTACTGCATCTTCTGCCACGCCTTTCACTTCAGTGAGGTCATTCCTAATAACATCCCTCACCTTTTCTTTGGCCCCTCGTGATCGCTTGCCCACTACTTCGAATTCCAACGCCTTCCTTATTTGGTGAGCTTCAGGCCTCCTCACCAGGGAAGTCCGCCAACTTACAATGGAACTTTGAATCGAGAGCTGGATAGATCGATAGAGTCTGTATGGTTATTTGCAAATATAGATAGCAAAACTGCAACCTGCACTTCACAAGCAATTTATGAGCAGGTAAAGTTTATAATGGCGCAGTAAGGTGAGGCTAGATGGTGAGCTGTGAAGCATAAGCGAGTAATCGTATACATCGAGTCGAGTCGCAGTGGTTCAGTGGTAAGGTTCCACGTTCGACGATTCGATTCGACGTATGCGATTTCGCCTATGCTTCACAGCCCACCACCACACCTCCACCCTGCTGCGCCATTACAAACTTTACCTGCTCACAAGTTTCTTGTGAAATGCAGGTTGCAGCTCTGCCATCTATATTGGCGAATAACCTTATAGACTATCGATATACCCGGGTTCCATTCAAAGTCCCATGGTATGTTGGCGGACTTCCTTGGTCAGTGCCCGTAAAATCGCAATCGCTGCTCTCGTGCCTCCAGCTAGATCGGAGCCGTCTATGTGACTGCCCTGATTTCTGACTCTGTCATGTCCAGCCGCAAGCCCATCTCAGCATTCTCATTTCAGCTGAGTGGAGATTCATGGTTCTTGCATATGGGTCAACAATCGCTGCCGTAGAGCATCGCAGGCCTAACTACTGCCCGGTATACCTTGCCTTTGATCGTTCTCGAGCACCGCTGGTCGCGGATGCCAGTGGACTCTCTTCATTTCATTCAGGCTGATTCGGGCTTTGCCTGATCCACACTGCCATCAGCTGCTAGGTCGCTCCCAGGTACTGGAACTGCTCGGCCCTTTCGATACTTTCGCTGTAGCGGTATGGGTTCCGGTACACTCTTGGAGCCTAGGAACTTGCTCTTCTTTACGTTCGGTCGAGTCCATTCTTAGCAAGCACATCCTGCCACCGCTGCACCTTGTCATGGAGTTCTTCCCTGCTGTCCTCTATCAAGGCGATGTCATCAGCGTAGAGGGTGGTTTTCAGTGGCCCTTCCATGAAATCTTTTGCCATGACATCCAGAGTTAGGAGGAAGAGGAACGGGCTGAGGGCTGATCCTTGGTGTGCCCCAACCGCAATGTTTACGTCCTTTGCCAAGCCGTGAGGGATGCGTACAGCTGCTTTAGCCCTATGTCCTTCACTATGGAGACCAGGTGCTCCGGAACATTACGTTCTCTATGCGCTCTCCTGAGTACAGGCTGAGGCAGCCGATCGAATGCCTTCTCAGTCCAATGGCTAGGTGGCAGGTTTGCCGCTTCTGTCGATACTTCTCTGTCAGCTGTCTGGCGATGGAGATGGCATCAGTGGTGGACCTTCCGGACATGAAGCACTGTTCCTGTGAGATAGTGACAAGTTCATTCTGCTCTGTGGACCATGCGCTCGTACAGCTTTATGGTATGGGGGGAGTCAACTTGATGCCGCGGTAGTTGGAGCACTCCGTCGCGTCCCATTTCTGTTTGAACGGGGACGATTTTGCTGATCCTCCACGCATCCGGCATCCTTCCTTCAGCCATTACGTTGTTTAGGAAGTGGGTGAGCCAACTCACCCCATGCTGTCCTCTCTCCAAAGGCCTTCCATGCCTCTATCTACTCATCTGGACCTACTGCTTTGCCTTCATTCTCTCGGCGGACTTCATCCTGCGTCCAGGGAGTGATCGGACCTGCCGTCGCCCCTATCCGTGAGCTATCACTGCAGTGTCCAGCAGTCCCTCGAAGTATCCCTCCCACCTTTTTCTAACTTTAGCTGGCTTCCTGAAAATGTCCCCGTTGCTGCTGTTCGCAATCTTTTCGACCCTGGTGTTCTGAGCAGCGCGATGCCGAGCATTAGCCAGGGGGAAGACGAGCTTGTCCCTTTCTCGGCCCTCCAGCATTTCGTACAGGGAGTCCATTTCCGTAGTCTTTAGGAATAGCTGTCTTGGCGAACTTCCCTCCTTGTCTTCTGCCACCATGTATATGCTTCCTTCTTCTGCTTGACGATCGCCTGAACCTCCTCGTTCCATAACTAGGCTGCCTTGTCTCCTCTGATACCACCTCGCGTCTCTCCCAGGACTTTTTTGCACACTGTAGGATGACTTCTACTGTGGGTCCAGGTGTCCTGGACTGGCCCATGTGGGTCTGGGAGCCCAGCCTCCTGTATTCTTCGGCCGAAGCTATCCTTTCTACCTTGTGCATTTTAAAGCACCGAAATCTCTGCTCTGTTCACACTCTCGTGGAAGTCTATGGCGATGTCTTCCAGGATAGGTTTGTGCTAACGGCCCAGCTCTTTTCCAGCACTACCTTGGTATCCTTGATGGTTTTGAGAGACGACCTTCTTTTCAGGACACGGTCGATTTCCGTTTGTCTCCCTCCACTGCTGTAGGTTATCTTTTGAGTCATCGTTTTCGCGAAGGAGGTGCTGCAGATTGCTAAGTCGTGGGCTGTGGCTAAGTCGAAGATCCATTTTCTCTCAGCGTTCTGCCCCTATTTCTTGGCCTCCGTGCCCCCTTCTATCATTCCCCACATGGCCATTTAGACTCCCAGCTGTAATGAGGTAGTCATCTTTTGAGACCGATCTTCTGGTCTCTTCCAGGATTAGGTAGAACTCATCCTTCTCCGCCTCGGAACAACCGGGTTGTGGTGCGTACACGTTCAGTACTGTCCAGTACCCCTCCTTCGTGTCCATTCTCACTCAATGATCCGATCACTGATCCTCTTCACAGAAGAGACGCAGTCCTCGAAGGTTTATGCCACCGCTATATCCACGCCATTCCATTTGGTGTCTCCTCCATTGTAGAAGAGTTTGACACCTTCTCCAATCTCGCGAGTCTTCGCACGCTTCCATCGCGTTTCCTGAAGGCATAGGACGTGGGTATTCCTGCATCTCATGAAGTCGGCAACCTCACGAGACTTCCCGGTTAGCGAGCCCACGTGCAGGATCCCAATTCGAACTAGCTTCTTAGGCCGAGGTCGTTCAACCCCCGGTAGCCCTCGCATACTGACCACAGAATCGAGTGAGGGTTCTGTGCGCCACTTCTCGGTACGTCCTAGCTTTAACACTATACTTTTGCGACTTGTCACGATTCTTGTGACGGGTTCCTCCCTCAGCCGGCCTGACAACCTGGGCCTGATGCTGGTATCGTCCCCGTTTTTGCAATTTTTTGCAAGGCATGGTTTGTGCCTCGGCAGAGATCGAACTTGTGACTTAACCACTCGGCTATCCCTGCCCTATCACTCGGCCGATACCAGCATCATCTGAGGAAGGGATACCAAACGGGGACGATACCAGCATCATCTGAGGAAGGGATTTCTCAAGAAAAGATCCCAGAGAGGCAAACACGCCTTCTGAATAAAACAGAATGATCAAGCAGGGGTCAGAAGCAATTCTCTTTTAAAAGAATTATGAAGGGATACTTTCGTGTTTGGAGCTCTGCTAGAGATAGTCTGGATTTATGCCTGTTCCTGAAATTACTATGAGAAGACTTGGGACGAACCGCTACCATATCCTTCCGTTACTTCAATAATATGGCATCCCCACTTTCCAAAACCTTACAATCAACGAGAAAGAGCGAAAAAATGAAGAGTTCCTCCGAGAGTTGAAAAGCATCACGTTCCAATCAGCGATCAATGTTAAGTTCGCAGGGAAGTAGTACCACATCACGCCAGGAGGAAATTGACTTTAGGCCACGGCTGCGGCACGTTTTCTGATGAACAAAGCTATTCCCTGTTACTCATTGAAAAATTGGGCTCCCGCGGAATTTATAGCAGCGTGGCGCCTACTCTACCAGCTACGAAAGGTCGACTACCGTTTTCGACTTGATTTCGAGAATTCCCTTTTCTCCTCGCTGGAATAAGTTCAGAAATAAAGCCTTCTTAAAGACACATGGTACGCTCAAACACATTGAGGGTGTGTGAGACTATCAGCCCCCCAGCTGCCGATGTGTCGTGGTCCCCCCACCCCAAAACTGCACGGGGTCAGAGTACGGGGCCGTGGGAAAGTCGTAATTCCTGGCTACGCCGCCAGTTTCGCAAACTCACTTTTTCACTAACACCGTCCGCGCGGCGCGGTCGCGTGCAGCTCTCTTGGCTTTTTGGCAAGTCCTGTAATTGCGCTTTGGAATACAAGTACAACGCAGTTTCTTTATGCGGATAACATTTTAGGTGCTGCAAAATAAGAACTGAAGATGATGACGAGGGCTAGAACTTAAGAGCAACTAAGGTGCTTCTGCAGTGGCCCTCAGAGGCCGCGCATTCCCTCAAAACATGACAATAAAGACGGCCTAAGCATCCCACTCGTTAGTTTGAAGTATTTCTATAGCTTTAGAGCCGGATTCGAGCCGGATCGCAGAAATGCGCACGTGATTTTAATTTATTGCATTTTCTTAGTTTTAATTTTGTTTTATATACATCTACATTCGTTATTCTTTTCATTTCTAGTCTTTGTCATCTTCATCACCTTCTATTCGGACTTTAAAGCATGAGCAATACCTCAAATGTAAGGAAATTGCGTTTTGCTTGTATTGTCATGTTTTATTGTCATGTTGTTCGTTTTTATTGTCATGTTCTGTGGGAATGCGCGGCCTCTGAAGGATGTTGCAGAAGCACCACAGTTGCTCTTGAGTTCTAGCCCTCGTCATCATCTTCAGTTCTTGTGTTGGAGCACCTGAAATGTTACCCGCATAAAGAAATTGCGTCGTACTTGTATTCCAAAGCGCAATTACAGGACTTGGCCAAAAGCCAAGAGAGCTGCACGCGACCGCGCCGCGCGGACGGTGTTAATAAAAAAGTGAGTTCGCGAAACGGGCGGCGTAGCAAGGAATACGACTTTCCCACGGCCCCGTACTCTGACCCCGTGCAGTTTTGGGGTGGGGGGACCACGACACATCGGCAGCTGGGGGGGGGCTGATAGTCTCACACACCCTCAATGTGATTGTACCATGTGTCTTTAATGTACGCAGCTTCGAAATTTTCAGATGAACAACTTTATTAGTGCCTTCTACGATGCTGTTCTGTTATATGCGATTGCGTTGAATGAAACCATAGCTGCTGGTATGGATCCAAGGAATGGTCACAACATTACCAGTAAGATGTGGGGTCGTACATTCGACGGTATGTTGTATGGTATCTTGGCGGGTTTTTCTAATACAAGTTTTTTCGAACGGTTCGTCTACCTAGCTGGAATTCTTATCAGGTATCACGGGGAACGTGTCAATTGATGCTAACGGTGACCGATACTCCGATTACTCATTACTAGATCTTGATCCAGCTGTCGATAAGTTCGTGGTACGTTTTAATTTTGTAAGGCTCTCTGCCTGAAATAACGTCCTTACTTCTTGCTCTAGCCTGTCCAGTAAACTTGCGTTGGCTCGCGGAGTATTTCTCATTTGTCACATACTTTTTTCAAGGAATCCAGGCAGCACTCTTAATATATTTCCAGTGTATTCGTGATATGTGCACATGGTGCTCGAAAAAGATGATGGGGATCTCCCTTTTTAAATCTAATAGCAGTGACAGTCCACAGATTTCATCATTATTCTCTAGAAACATATTTTCCAGGAAGTTGCCTACTACTCTGGTGCCTCAAATGAGCTGAAAAAGGTCACTGATTTTCACTGGATTGGCGGTAAACCACCTCGTGATTCACCTATCTGTGGTTACGACAACAGCAAGTGCCCCAAGGTACATTTCGTCTATGTTGCTGTTTTCTTGTCTGTGTGTTTAGTTTACAATGCTTTCAAATGAAGCCATATAGCTTGGTCCAATCGCTCACTACCGACTGAACCCTCAGTCGTTGCGGGGAGAGCGGGGTGCTGAAGGTTTTGCTCAAACGTCTGCGAGGAGGGAACTATCCTTATGTTCCTAAATAAGTCCGTCATCAAATGAGAACGCACGACTCTGCGAGTGCCGCGAGTACGAACTCTGATTGATACCCTGTAAGTTGAAAGCAATTGCTGCGATGAAAAAAGGTCACTCTAGAAGGGCAGCTCTAGCAAACGAATGTAGCCGTGGCTCTGAACAGTGTCAGGTACTGTGATCGAAAATTTGCTGAAAGAATAGATAACAAAAGTACAAAGCGGAGGTGGCGCCCAGCAGAGCCTTGCTGTATCTGGGTATTAAAGTTAGGCTTTTTTCCAGAAGCCAACGCAACCTAATCTTATTTTAGAGGACGCATGAAGAACCATAGGTGGCGCCACATATTGCTACACACCACTAACGAAAGTATTGACTAAGGATCCTCTAATCGTGGTAAAGCACCGTTGTGCGAAACCCATCAGGGGGGGAGGGGGTCGAACGCTGAGTCGGTAAGCACCACAGAAGTGTCATCGCTAAGTTGTATAGAGCGGACAGAAAGCTGCCGAGATTCCGGATGTAACGAAGGCTGCAAAATAAAAAAAATTAGCAATATCAATAGTTAGCATGACCTCGTAAGTACGTAGATGGCTAAATAATACACGTGAAATAGATTCGCGCGTATTGCCTTTCCAAACCCTAAAAAATATCTCCTTGCATGGACAAAAATCTCCTAAGATCAAATGTTACACCTTTCCACTACCTCTGCGTAGAAGCGTACTGCACAGCGCACACTCGGACCAAAACGATCGATGATAGCCAAACTATGCTTTGACTGAGCTCAAGGAGAATACGTGTTTTGAAGGCATATTGCAGTTCGCGAATGAGTATCCTTACAATGGTACAGAAGGGTCGAACTTTTGAATGGCTCGGAATGTCGTCCAACGGTCTGAAATATCTTCTAAACTAGCGGGTCTTCAGGCGAACCATGGAGATTGTTGGAAAGAGGAAGTATTTGGCGTTCTGACGGCGTTTTTAATTTTGCAAAAGAATCTGTTTGAAAGAATTATTCTCGTACAAAGCGTAAAAACCCGTTCGCAACTTAGCACTAATGCGTAGGTAGATAACCTATCCGAAATATGTCACGAACGGAGGAATTCATATTACGAATAGGTAGAAAACACAACAGTAGAGACTTTACTTGACATGCCGCCTTCCTTTTCTCACGTACAAAAATATTATCGTCCCCAGCAAAAGCCCCGCGATTTCACGGGCCAAGAGATCTGCTCCATCGCTAATTTGCCACGGCAATACCAATCAATGCTGCAGGCGCTTGCTAGTCGTTACTTATCTATTCCCTCTCGTTAGAGCAAACAATCAGAGAAGGAAAGGAGCGGGGTCGCGCCAGAATCCTTTTGCGGCGGTCGTACTGACACCGTTATTTCACACATCACGATGCTGGAGCTTACCTGTGATACCTATGATACCAGAACACTACATAGTACATGAAATAACCACAATAATAAGAAATGAGAGACTAAGATAAGTAAGACATGATTGGCAATGTAATAGGGACTCACTGGGAGAATGAAAGACATGGCAGGGCGTTTAAACTGCAGATGATGGTGGCATGGTGGTGCGTTGCGAGAAGCACCGCCGCAAAATGCTTCCAGGGTCGTACGCAAGACGCGACAGTCCCATGCGGAGAACGCTCAGTAGAGGTTATCACAAGAATGCTGAGTTGTGGGCAAAAGTCGTGCCCCAGGCGGGAGTCGAACCCGCACCTCACGCTTTCCGCGGCAAGTACCTACTCCGTCTACGCCACCAGGGCCGCTTTACCCTCTCAGCTTAACGGCTTTTATGCCGTAGCCTATCAGCACTCACACGTTTAACTTGGTGAGCCGGTCAGCCGTGATCGATGGGATATCGGCGTGAAACCGCGAGGCCAAAGGCTTTAGATGTTTTTGAAGCTTTTTGTATGATAACTGCTGTTTAACGCCGCAGCACGCGTTCCGAATGTCATCACAAGAATGCTGAGTTGTGGGCAGCGTGAGTCGAACCTGCACCTCACGCTTTCCGGGCGAGTGCGCTTCATTTTCGTTCTGCGGTTTCATGCCGATATCCCATCGATTACGGCTGACCGGCTCACCAAGTTAAATGTGTGAGTGCTGATAGGCTACGGCATAAAAGCCGTTAAGCTGAGAGGGTAAAGCGGCCCTGGTGGCGTAACGGATAGCGTACTCGCCCGGAAAGCGTGAGGTGCGGGTTTGACCCGCCTGGGGCACGACTTTTGCCCACAACTCAGCATTCTTGGCTAGCCTATCAGCACCACACGTTTAACTTGGTGAATGAAGCTGGAAGCAGTGGGCCCAGACGGGGTCGATAGAGGCATGGAGAGGCCCTGGAGAGTTTGGGGTGAGTTGGCTAACTAGAATTCCTAAACAATGTAACGGCTTGAAAGAAGGATGCCAGATGCGTGAGAAGGCAAGCACCAATGCGTCCCCCAATCTTCAACAGAAAGGGTTACGGACGGAGTGCTACCAACTACGCGCTATCAGTTGACTCCCCAATACCATGAAGTTGTACGAGCGCCTGGTCAACACTAGGCTGAGGGAAACTTGTCCCTATTCTCGGCAGGAACAGTTCGGTCTTTCTATGCCGCGAAAGGTCCACCAACAGATGCATCTCAATCGTCAGACAGCTGATGGAGAAGTACGAGAGAAGCGCGACCCCTGCTACCTAGCCTTCCTGGACGCTTGAGAAGGCAATTCGACCGTCTGACCTCGACTGTACTCTGGAGAGCGCTCAGAGACGTAAAGTTCCGGAGGCCCATGGTCTCGCATAGTGAAGGATATGTATGATTGGGCTAAAGCAGCTGTCGCACCCACGCACGGCTTGACGAAGGAGGGTAAACACACGTTGGGGTTACACCAAGGATCAGCCCTCACCCGTTCCTCTTCCTACTGACTCTGGATGTCATGGCAAAAAGAACTTCATGGAGGCGGACCACTGAAGACCATCCTCTACGCTGAAACGCATCGCCCTGATAGCGGACAGCAGGGCGGAAACTCCAGGACAAGGTGCAGCGGTGGCAGGATTGTAACTCGCTAAGAATGGACTCCGTGAACGTAAAGAATACCAAGTTCCTGAGCTCCGAAGAGTGGTACCGAAGCCGCATCGTTAGACCGTCATCGGCGAGAGCATCGAAAGGGTCTGAGGACTTTGCAGCTACCTGGGGCGAACTAGCAGCTAAATGGCTAGAGGTGGACCAGCGCGGTTAATGACCGCGAATCAACGCAGCCTGGATGAATGGAGGGAGTCACGCGGCATCCTGTGGCGAGCCGCGGTGCTCGAGAACGGCTGCAAGGGGCAAGGTGGTACCGAGGCGTGTGAAGACCTACAAGCAATGCTCTATCGGCAGTGAGTGCTGGACAATCTGCAGGAGCCCATGAAAGGCACTCCCACTCAGCTGAAATGAGGATGGCTGAGATCGGGCCCTGCGGCTGGACACGGCTCGAACAGAGTCAAAACGAGACGTCATGGGGTCAACAAGACCGCTCCGATCCAGCTGAAGGCAGCGAGTAGCAACGACTGCGATGGTATGGGGCACGGTTGCTGGAGAGGTCTAAGGACCCACCCCAATAAGGAAGGAATTGGAAATTTGAAGGGCAGAGGGTAAGCGGACACCAGAGGGACCCCAAAGAAAAGATGGAGGGACGTCATCCAAGAATGGACTCGCTCACTGAGTGAAAGCCAAGCAGAAGATGGCTGTAGATCGGAACAAGTGGCGACATCTAACACGAACAGGCGACCCTGCGACGGCCGCGGGACTAACGCTAGGGAGAAGAGAGAGCCTAAGGGCCGGTGGTGTCGATTTACCATCAAGACCGGGGAACTCGTATAATAAGAGTGTGGTTGCTAGGGATGGCTTTCATTTGAGATAAGCCACTAAGTGTAGGACCGGAATTTTCGAAAAACTACAGTAGCAGCTTCGTTGCAGGACCAGCTACCGTACTCTCGCCATGCTATTCTCAGAATTTTCAACTGGCCTAATTTCGCGTGCGCCTTCTTCTGAATTTAGGGTGGTTGATATACGTTTCTTGGATAGTGAAGAGAAGTTTATCAACTTGAACAAAATCTAATGTAGGTTTCAGTGCCGGATATATATGCGAAGGCAATTTTCCACGAGACCAGCTAAGGAAGTGTTATGTGGACATTAGAAGTTTAAGCTTATAACGATATGGGGAGTTTTAGAATGGATCCTGAATAGCCGAGGATCCATTCTAAAACTTCGATTATTTTTGATTGCTTCATTCAGTGACCTTAGGCTAGAATACGTACTCGGTCGCTAAGGCGTTGAGCTTTTTATGTCCTGTTGCTTAGTATGGATCTAGATTAACCCCTGAAACATCAAATGTAAATGGGCGGGTAAATAACTTTGCCATATTGAACTTACACAATCTCCCAAATCACACCGGTCTTTAGCGACCTTTTGTGCGAGGTCAGATTTGGAAGACAATCTGCTTTCAGAGGTACTTCGACCTCCTAAACACGAATATCACATACGCTCCGCCCGAAACCGCCTGGCTATTACCGAGTTTTTCACTCCGAAAGAAAGGTCTGAAACAAACAAAACAAACACAACGCGTATAGCGCTAAATGGCGCCAGCGCCAGGAATGAATGTCATATTCGTGATCAGCACATCGGATAACATCTGTGGACAATGTATCCACGATTAAAAAATTTTGAGGTGTTGTGGTAGGAGTAGTTCAACAGCGCCTTACCGTTTGTATCACGAGAAATCAAAGCGGGAACCGCAAAACATTAACACATATCATATCTTGCTATTTCCCTCATCCCATTCTTGAAAATACCAATTTTCCTTCCCTCAAGTTGATGTAAATCCTTTCAAAAGTTTATATCCATGTAGCAAGTAGGAACGAAAAGGTAATGCTAGGCATATGCATACTGAACCCCACTAAAAGGCAGAAAGACTGTCCAGAATCGTATCATTGTCGTTTTTTTAACGAATGCATATCGCCCGTCCACTCAGAATCCAAAATCGAGCGCATGTTAATTTAGGCCAGGTTAGGAAGCATGCAATGCAACACAGGAGTACGGTAGCTGGTCCTGCAACGAAGCTAAGTACTGTAGTTTTTCGAATAATTCCGGTCCTACACTTAGTGGCTTACTCATTTGAGTCCTATTGAAATTTCTTGTTGCTTTTCTTTCTTTACTGAAGAGTCACTTATCGGATTCTTATTTATAATAATATACCTACTACGCATCATACTTGATCGCAGAATGGTCCTCAACATCGCTGCTCACATATACTTGCCTGTAGGAGAACCTGCGAACAGTTCCTCACAACTTTGGACCCTTTATGGCGTGACAGAGGACCTAGGGGTGCCATTACTCGCCACTCAACTCACAACCGCCCTGCGCAAAACGCTTGCAATATTTGTGTTCAGCTTGTCCTACCTCTGGTGGCAGGCTTTCATCAAAATTTGAGACTAAAAAAAATTCAAGACGTCGTCATTCACCATTGTAGTCGTTACTGATCCTCGGACTTGCCAAATTATGGTTAATGCTTCATTTCACTTCCAAGAGTCACCGACGTTAAGCCGGCCCTGAGACCTACGAAGCCGTCGTTAATCTATGGCACTTTCCGATTCAATAAATAAAATTTCGCTCCCTGAACACAAATATCGTACTGATGCAACGCAGCAATGTTGCAACGCGACCTTACTGAAGATTCACCCGTTTATGTGACGGTCACTCACATATGCGGTACCTGAGCAGAATAGCGACTTCGATATTTTCAAACTGCTTGCTACCTTTAGCCTACCAGGGTCTCTAGCGGGCCCGACGTGCTTATGAGAAGAAACGCTGAAAAGAACCTCCGTAACTCCGGTCAAGGACTAGTTTTCCATTTTCAAGAGTAGATTAGAGTTCAGCGTCCTCAGGTGCATTCAGCTGTTTTTATCCCACTGCAAGTAGCCGTCGTGGATCGTTGACCTTACCTAGTAGGAGGGTTCTCTATTTATGGAGAAAAAACTGTAAACTTCAGGAACGAATGGCGACCTTCTACCGTATCCTCGCTCTTTCACCGCGCTGTTAGAAGCAAGGATAGGCAGGGAGATGGAGTTCTAGATTGAAAGCTGCTCGCGTGGATTGGAAGCTCCACAATGCGGGCGATGAAGAAAGCTGGTAGTTCAGTATGAGTCAGGGAACATCATTGGTTGGGGATTTGAGTTGAGTCCGTACGTGATATCTGAACGTCGTCGTACGCGTTAGCTCACTGCCATTGACTCTAACAAGGGAGGTGTTTCAGGTCATGGCGCGCTTTTTGGAAATGGTTTGTTGCTTGTTGTAGGGGTCCATACAAGGGTCACAAAAATGGGTTTCATTTTTGCTATGCGTTTCTGGGTAGGTCAAGAACTGAGTGAAAAGAATTTGACAAGAATGGGAGGTTTTAACAACCCTAATGGGCTCCTTTCTGCTTGTAGCTTCGAGCATGCATAATTTATGAGGTGGTCACTAATTAGGCCTCAAAATAGATTCGATTAAAGTCAAAATGTATGTATCATGTGGACACTTGGCATGCACCGACGCAAGAGTGATGTTTTTGTCAGCAAACCCTTCACGACCACTGCCAGCGGATCGGGTGGCGCAGTGGATAACACGACGGGTTGACTTTGTGGATCGGATCCTCCTCGCGAAGAATGTTTTGCATTTTTCAGCTTTCCATTCATTCGCGTGCCTGTGTGTCTGGCAGTGGAAATAAGTCAAGTATATGCCATTT
>MU966667.1:94568-130511 GCA_036418165.1 Cooperia oncophora
CACTTGCTATGCACAGACGCAAGAGTGATGCTTTTTGTCAGCGCTCCTTCATAACACTGATGGCGAATCGGTTGGCGTAGCGGATAGCAGAAGGGTCTGTGTCGGAATCCTCATTGCGCAAACAGTTTTGCATCTGTATCAACGCAACGAGACGTGAACATTTCCGGAAAACAAGGTCTGCCACTTAAACTGGTGCTTGGCTTGTAAGGTGTCATCCAGGAAAGGCCTCCAGGACAAAACTCGCCATTTGCCAGTGGAGTGCATATCATCTTAATCGTCTCAGCACAGTGAACTCGAAATTACCTTCAAAATTTGCGGAACGATTTCTCTAAGGCGGAAGTTATGGAAAGTTTTCCTTCATTTTGTTTTTTCTTCTTGCGGTGTGGCTGGCGCAGTGAATTTGCCACATGTAACGCGACTCACAGCTTTCTCCGTGCAAAGTAGATAGTCATATCGTTTAGGGGCGTCAAACAACCTCTAGAAACGCCCACCTTAAGAAAATCCGGAGGTCTGACTCAATGTCGAAAAAATGGGTGTAGAGATGGTCACGCCGGATGATAGCTAATACTCCACTGCATAACTGGCGATGACCTGGTTTGTGCACTGAAGTAACCCATTCAGTCATTCATCTTTTCGCAATAGACACCAACACTTGGCTCACTTGTATGTGCGCTGCATCATTTTCCTAGATTACCGGTAATGCAATCCACCAAGACGCAGTCATCCATGGTGGGTTTACCCCAGCCTTGCTGCCAGATGTCCATCAGAACGGCCCACATTTTGCCAAGTTAGGTCGAAACGTCAAGATTGGCCTAGAAATTAGTCCCAGGCGGTAATCACAACCCGCTCTGAAGCATAAATGTGGATGGTATTTCATTGGCCATAACCTCTCTGACATGAACTGACGAAAGGGGCAGGCAACAAGCACCGCTTGCTCTGGCCACAATGTGGACACAACTTATATGCCTTTCAGTGCCATACAGAACCCTTCCTGCTATCCGCTACGCCAACCGATCCGCCATCAGTGGTTATGAAGGGAGCGCTGACAAAAACATCACTCTTGCGTCTGTGCATGCCAAGTGTGTTACCACATGATACTTACATTTTGACTTTAATCAGATCTATTTTGAGGCCCAATTAGTGAGCACCTCATACACTATGCATGCTCGAAGTTACAAGCAGAAAGGAGCCCATTAAGGTTGTTGAAACCGCCCATTCTTCTCAAACTCCTTTCACTCCGTTTTTGACCTACCCAGAAACGCATAGCAAAAATGAAACCCATTTTTGTGACCCTTGTATGGATCCCTACAAAGCATCAAACCATTTCCAAAAAGCGCGCCATGACCCGAAACACCTCCCTTGTAAGGGAACTGGACTCACCTGAGCCGGTTGTAAGGTACTCGATTTTCTTAACGTTTGGTCCGAGGTTCACATCATCATGTTCACATCATTGGTTGGGGATTTTAGTCGAGTCCGTACGAGCCCCGATCTTTTTAGGGGATGGTACGACCCCCCCCCCTCCGGCCCTCTGTCCCTCCTCATCGAATCAAGCCGTCGAGCGGGGGCTGGGGGTAAATAGCACATGTGACACAGAAAAAGCCGCGAGACAATACGACCCCCCCCCTTCTACCAGTTCTCAGATTTTCCCGACTTCCTGCCATTTTTTCCAAAACTTTCCGAGGACTTCCCTACTTTTTCCCAAAAATTTTGCTGTCGAAGTGGGGGGGGGGTATATAGTACGCATGAAAAAGGACAAATACACGAATTAGTAAACCAACAACTAGAAAGGACCTGAAAGCAAATAATGACCCTCACAGCGATAAGCATCTACAACCCCCTTTTTTTACTAACGTCTGGAAGCGAAAAAATACAACTAGTCAAAAAGTCAAAATAAATTTTTACAGCCCAAATACGACACACTCCCTGTTGGGGATTCCCCAACAACGATGTGCCCTGGTATGAGTCCATGTTGAGCAATGCAGCGGAGTGGTTTTAATCACTATATCTTATCGGATACTATCTTCCAACTATCAGTTTTTTGTGGCTGGTAAGGCGTTCAACTGCTGTTGTATACTACGAGCAACATAGTACAATAACAGCAGTTTAACGCCTTACCCGGAACCGCCCTACAACTAATTGTAAGAGTCACTAAGCATGCGACGAACGTGACAATTCATCTTCCTTCATCGCTACCGCTAAGCCTAAGGCTAAGTTATTAGCCTCATTGCTTCCATGAGCTCATCCCTGTTGTTGATTCCCGGGGATGCCGCTCAAGCAGTTTCCTTGCTAATTGCTGTTAGTGTGTTGTTCACAGGGTGCCGTATACACTGTATTGCAGTTGATAACGCACTTATTGTTAAAAAATCGATCATCTTGGTTAGTTGACTATTTAACTTAACTCCTATTGTGTTTTGTTGTATGTATGCTAGATTTGGCTATTTAACGTATGAGGAAGCTGTTAGAACAGCGAAAGCTCACCAATAAAGTATACCTTAGAGAGTCTTCAGTTCTCTCAAGAAGAAAGTACAGCATTTGAGGCTCAGGATAGTTCAAACACATCGATAACTTAAACAGTCTGGCTGTGTGATCCTACACTTGATTCCTCCTTGCTCGCCGGTAGAGAAGTTAAAGAAAAAAGAGGAGCAACCAAGAAGCAGTGATCAAAAAATTGTCAGGCAAATGTATGAAAGCCACAAAAAAGCTCTCTCATCCGAATGGAATAACAATGACTTTCTAGTCCCTTTTGTTTTCCCACAAGCTCGGACGAAATTTCTTTTCAGGGTTACCCTCTACATGTCTATCTTCTAGCAGCATCCGCTGGACTGATCTTATTGCTCACTTTGCTGTTTGTGTTCTTCTGGCGGTGAGTCAGTTGAAACCGATCATAGATATCCCTCAAGAATCTGAAATTTAAACTTCTGAAATCTAAACTAGGATCAGTTTTTGAAAGTTCCACACCAGTTCCATGTACCGTGAAGGGGTACTTGACGATCGGTTCAAAACCACCTTGCTTTTGAATGTTCCAGAAGCTGGAGCATAAGCCCCGCCCATTCTCGCAAGAAAAGATCTATTTTGGTAGGCAGTTCATGGTTTCGCTCGTCACTCGGACAAAGCTTTCCATGGTTTAATGTTCCTGGCGAAAGGGGGAGAACATGACCTGCTAATCTGAAAATTAACCTGCTGATATGGACCACTTTTCAAAAGTGGGCGGAGGCGGCGGATCTCCTGCCTAGTGCGAAATTGCACTTCGCGGCGTTCATTTGAATCTTCCCTCAGCTTCCTGAGATGGCGCCATGCTGTGATCCTCCATGCCGAATCATAGCACGTGTTTTGATTCATGTGACTTGCAATCGAAGCTGCCATTAAGGTGAATGTATACTCCTCCCAGACAGTTATGGTTCGACTTAGCAGATGCAAGCTTTGATTGACATATTTTATGAGGATCCAAAGACCTTTCATTTGGCACATTTTGTCACTGTGAAATCTTGGCCCCAAATCATATGTGTTTTTTGCTTCTCATCACGCTTTTCAATGACATTCAAATTTAACGCTATTTATTGACTGTTACCGTTGTCCTCTCTCTTAATTTCCACATTCCTCTTGTAGACGAACTCCCGCTCTTGGAACTAGCTTACTGCCCTAATATTTATTATGTAATAACTATTTAGACGTTACAAACTGGAACAAGAACTAGCGGCGATGTCATGGAAAATCCGATGGGAGGAGTTGGACGGCGAGGAATTGCAGAAGAAAGAGAAGAAGAAAGCGAAGAAGAAGCGTTCGGGTGCCTATTACCCAGAGTCTGATCCACTTCTCCGTTCGAACTCCCGTGGCAGTGTGAGTAGCGACAAAGTGAGTAGCGATAGCGAACTCTAATTGAGCATGATGCATGTTATCATGGACGTACACTAGCTACGCCCACTCGATCCAAACCACGCCCCCGCCAGTCCTCTGCATTATTGTCGATGAGGGACGACAGCATGTCGCATTTACTCGCAATTATTTGCGTTCGGTCCGATCGAGCGGTCTCCATGCATTATCTTCATTTTTCGGCTTTCGGTTTTGATTTAGGTCGTAGGTTTTTTGTAACTTGTTCCATTACATCCCGGGCCATTTCTTGATATAGGCGGGGGCGGGGTAGCCAAGGGTCGTACTCTTGAAAATGACGTTTTCCCTCGAGAACGAAGGCTTTTTTGTTGAGCATATTCGATTCTCTTAGAGTTGCCGCCTCTATTTCAGTGCGATGAGGACATGCTAGCCCCAATGGCTATGCGAATGCGTTTGGTACGTTTTGCTATGTATCGGTCGATTTGTGTTTGTAGCTAAAGTGACCGCACATCGTGCAAGCGCACATACACATGGTTTTGTTAGGCTGGAAGGGTTGCGGTTGCGGACTTGCAGTTATAGCGAACCCACAATCGCAATTACTTCTGCCGCTTGAAACAGGATAAATACGTCCTTCACATTTGGTGTGAGCGGGAGTTCTTTTTGTTTCGCAATTGGATTTAAGTAAAAGCTAGCGCAGAAAAGCTTCGTTTGTAGTCCCGTTTGATGTAGTCTGTGATTTTGAAAGTTATATCGTTATTTCCGCTCTTTCGTGCTCGCACGTACACCATCCCCTCACTCTCACTTTATTTACTCGCCTTGTGCACATCAATGCACGCAGTACTCGTTCATTCTTCAGTAGGTCACTCAACAGCGCTGGCTTGCCAGACAAAATGTCTTTGTGCATCATCCGGGGTGTTGGTGTTGATGTAGCCAGAGACCTGCAGTGTGGTTATGCATGAATTCGTATCAAGGGGGTGACTGCACTGTACGATGAGATTCCATAGCAGATGGAAAGGTTATTCTGAATCCTTGGTACCTCCCTGGGAAAGAATTTGAAGTGCCTGATGTTTTCTATTAGGTTGTCCGGAAAGTTCTCAGCGTTTTGGGTGTTTCGCTTCAAACGATCGTAACTTTTTTAATACTCATCGGATTTAATCGAGTAGGCACCATTCGAATCAGCACACTTTTGCCAATGTGACAGCAGTCGGGAAATCCCATCAAATTAAAAAACTGGGTGGCCGAAAATTCACGAAATCCACTAAGGCTTTTTTTGCCCGGTCCTCATTGATGAAGTATTTTCCAGCAAGGGAGTTCTGAAAATGTTAGAAAAGGTGATAGTCGGTTGGCGAAAGGTCTCAAGAATATGGCGGTTGAGGTAGAACTTCGATAGGGATTTTGGATAGGGATTTGTGAAACGTGTGAGTGGGCGTTGTCATGCAAAGGAATCGGACCCTTTCTTTTCATAAGTGTTGGCTGCATCTGACAAAATTTTCGGTACAATTCGTCGGTTTCTTCGCAGTAGGGTTCTGCTGTGATGATTTGGCCTGGTGATAAAAAGCTATAGTGGATAACACCAGCCGACGACCACCAAGCCGTGACCAGAATCTTTTTTCGTGAGGGTTCGGCTTTTAAAATTACCTCGGTGGTTCGTCGAAATCCAACCACTGTCCCGAACGCCTCCTGTTATCATACATGACCCCATATATCATCATAGGTGACAATTCGGCCCAAAAACAGGTCGCTTCTGCTGTGCAAAAGCAATGCAGAAGGAACCTGGAGACGTGCCGATTCCTGCCGGTCACTCCGATTGTGGGGCACCCAATGGTCGGGTTTTTTCACCTTTCCAATGCGTTCCAGACCATCTCTAACAGTGGATTTGCCAAGGTCTAGCTCTTCTGCTGTCTCTCGAACTGTTTGGGATGGGTCAGCCTCCAAAATCCCCCTAAAATCCTCGTCAGATATTGCTTGAGTCGAATGCTATGAGGTTCATCTTCAAGGCTGAAATCTCCAGAACGAAATTTGTTGAGCCATTGCCGCACAGTGCTTTCTCTAGCACTATTGGGCCCCCACACCTGGTTAACTTGTTGAGCTGTTTCGATTGCGGTTTGCCCCAATTTATAGTCGAAGAAAAAATCGTCCGAAGTGCTCTTTTCACATGCTTGAAAAAATCTTGAAAAAAGAGGTTTATCAAGCAATGGTGAAACGGCAATTATACCATCAGATAGCGCAAGAAATTCTCTACAGGATATGCTACTGAGAAGCAAGGCAGAATGAGTTTTTAATCAGCAGTGAATGTACAAAAAATAGGTGCACAAAACGCTGAGAACTTTCCGGACAACCTAATATTTACCTTATTTTCTGGGACATAAGGCGCATTTGTTCGCATGGCTGCAGTGACGTACGGGACAGCGCGCACGAAAAGTTGCTAGTCACCACAGAAAATTTTTGTTTTTTTTTGCGTCGCTTACTCTTCCATTTAATTTCCAGGGAGCTTCATCGAACATAGGTAATTAATATTAATGATAACAAACAATTAAGTCAAAAAACAAAGTGTGAAAGAAACATTCACGGCGTTTAGAGCTACTCGCTTGGCACATCAGAAAATGGGCTATACGTTTATACGAAAACACGGTCGAATTCTCATCAAACCCTGATGCGTCTAGAGTTGTTCATGTATTCTTCACGTAGCGTGCAACCTGCGTGAAAATTTGTAGCGCGTTGCGTGGCGCGCATGCAGGGGATTTTCTCTCAGCTTTGTGAACCAGTTGTGATTTCTCTTGCAACTCAATAAATTACTAGTGAAATGAGGACAGAATTGTGATATCAAACTCTATCGTTGGTTTACCCGCGTACTATCGCTTCGAGATGCATGGCTTTCTGTTTGTATGTGTATTGTTTTTTTCTTCAACGTCTCTTAACCTCTCATCGGTCAACGATTTTTTTCTGTGAAATTTCGAGCTCGGCCATACGCGGTGAATCGTGTCGTATAAGTGTTTGAGAAGTTGGAATAAACTTTTTCTGACTTCTAAAACACTTATGGCTAGGTNATTTTCAAGATTCAGCTAATAGGAGATTTTTCTTCTTTCTTCTTCTATCTTCACGTTTGTGTCCCGCTTGATCGCGGGGTCCGCTCTTTTGATACAACTACGCCATTTTTCCCGACTGGATGCCTGATCAGGGTGGATGCGGCTATTTTCAAGTCGGTATGCAACGTGTCGAGCCAGCGCTGTTTGGGACGCTCCCTTTGGCCGCTTTCTGGTACCTCGAGTTCGAGCAGCAGTTTTCCGGGCGCGGTATATCAGCCCCTTGCGCGAAGTACGTGCCATACCATCGAAGCGCGTTTCACGCATTTTCTCCAATGGGGGGCTAACACCATACTATCTTCGCATGACATCATTACAGATGCCGGTCGATCGCGTGACGCCGCCATCCCAGCGCAACAATCTTCATCTCCATCACGCCAAGCGAGCCTTCAACTTCTTTTGTCGCGGGCCAGCACTCGCACCATAAACGCGACAGGTCGGACGACAGTACGATAGATCTTTTGATTGAACGCTCTGGCGCATTTTCGTGTCGCGAAGGATCCCGCGACATGGATCGCACTTAGACCACGCCGCGCACTCACTCGTGCCGCTCACTTCGAGTTCAGGACTGCCGCGGCGGACAAGTGCTGATGCGATGATAACTTGAATGTTTCCGTGCGCTGACACCGTGCCATCGATCCTTAATTGGAGCCCGTCTCATTTGGTCAGTTGTCAGGTAGCCGGTTTTGTTGACGTTCATAACTGAGTACCAAACTTAGCAGACGACTCGGCCCAACTTCAGCCTGCCGATTCCTAGTGCTCTCTTATCTTCACAAGCAAGCATCACGTCATCAGCGTGAAGCAGGGTCCATGGCACTTCTTTCTGAAGATCTCGTGAAATGGCATCCATGACAGCCACGAAAAGAAGTGGGGAGAGCCTTGATGTACCCGGACGGTGTTGGGGAACTCAACTGAGACACCCGCTGGTGAGCGAACTTGGCTCCCTGGGCATGAGTAAAGGATGCGCACCCACACAATGAGTTCTTCGGGCACGCCGTGCCGCCTCAAAGCGTACCATATAACATCACGCGGCACCCGATCGAATGCCTTTTCCAGGTCTAGGAAGGCTACATGCACGGGCTTTTGCTTCTCACCGTGTTTCTCCAGCAGTAGGCGAGCGGCATGTATAGCGTCGACGGTGCTACAACCCGCCACGAAGCCACACTGATTGGTGGAAAGCTGGACGATATCGAACGCGGGCGTCAATAATTCGCTCAAAGACTTTCATGGTGTGTGAAAGAAGGCGAATTGGACGATAGTTTGAGCAATCTGCTGGGCTGCCCTTCTTCTTCCAAACCGGAATCGTCACGCTCTACTGCCAGTCATTGGGCACCTTCTTCTCTTCGACGATCTGGTTGAAGAGTTTCGTCAACCAACCCGCAGAAAACCAGCGCTGTGACTTCCACAAATCAGCTGCTATGTCGTCGGGGCCTGTAACTTTGCCGGACTTCATCTTCCTTAGAGCAGCTAATAGGAAATTTTTGAAACACTTATATCAACTGAAACGGTGAAAACAAAAAAAGCAAAAACTGGCTCACCTAAGAAATAAGGCTCCCGAACTCGAAAAAAAGGTTAAGCCCCCTCCTCATATTCCTTATCCTCTTGAATACAGAAAGTGGTAAGCTTTTAATACTGGCCAGTATTGAGAAAAAAAGGTCTTACAACTTGGATTTCGTTATTTCTTGGGCAGCGTTCAGACTCAATACGCTCTAACGCGTGTTGCTGCGCTTTAACGCGTGTCAAAGCGCTGTAACGCACTACAGTTGCGAGCGCAGATCTATTCCTACCCCAAAAACTCAAAAAATTCTGTTGCAACTTTGACTACGGGGGTAATCAGAAGCCCATCACGATTATGACATTACTTTTTGGCGCTGACGCGAATTGGTGCTATTGGGCCCCAGTTTGTCGCCACCATCTTTCTCACCAAATTTGATGAAAACCCTTGTACACGGGGGTCAATTTATACCATTTTCACTTCAAATTCACCACTTTTCAAAACAAATTCACCACTTTGCAAACCAAATTTACCACTTTTCAAATCAAGTTCACTTTTCAGACCAAATTCACCACTTTTCGAATCTAATTCACCACTCTTTCAGACCGGGCAGTTCACCAACTAGATCATGTCAGACACCACTGCGAGCCCCGCCCCACGGTCACGCCTACTTGTCAGCGCGGACATAGGTCTTCAACACATCGGCACCATAGACACCATTCAACACATCGCATCCGCGCATTTATGCACTGGCAATTTAGGCTCTGCCCCTTTAGCCACGTCCACTTGCATTTTGCAATCATGACATTTTTTCAAAATTTGTGCATCTCTTGACTGCTCCGCCCCGCCCACTGTGGGAGACTCCTCCCACTTCAGGGAAGCCCCGCCCACTTTTCAAAAATGGTACAACTCGGCAGTATATAGTCTTGGCTCAAACGGCTAGGGTGTTGCTGGTCATTCGGAACAAACTCTGCCTGATTTGTCCCGAGTGACGGACGAGACCTTAGCATGGAGTGGGCGGAGCCCCTTACACTGGGCGGAGCTTCATAGAGCAGTCCAAAAATGCAAAAATTTTGAAAAAATATCAAAATTCCGCAAAAAAGCGAGTGGGCGTGGCTAAGGGGGGCGAAGCCTTAATTGCCAGTACATGAATGCGCGGGTACGAGTATCTTCGTTGTGCAAAGAGTGGATGTGAAATCAAAAATTTGAAAAAGTTATGAAATTTTGAAGTCGCAACAAGCCCTTCAAAGAATGGGCGGATTTCGGCTGTGTCAATGTGTTGAAAGTCTATGTCCGCGCTGACAAATAGGCGTGACCGTCGGGGCGGGGCTCGCTTGATTTGAAAAGTGGTGAATTTGGTTTGAAAACTGGTGAATTTGGTTTGTAAAGTGGTGAATTTGGTTTGAAAAGTGGTGAATTTGGTTTGAAAAGCGGTGAATTTGAAGTGAGAACGGTATACATCCTGATCACGGATATGGCATTTATTTTTGACGTCGGCGCCACACATTTTTTCCCGAAATCGATAAACACTTGCATAACAGGTTGTTTAATGCCCTGATTTTTACATATTTCACTTATTTTTCGACGGCAGCGCCATTAAGCGCTCTGCTAAGGCTGAACCTAGAAGCAATGATTCACTTCACGCGAGATTAAATTAGCAGAGCGCAACTGATCGTAGTGTACGAATATGACATTAAGTATTGGCGCCCTTAGCGCTGGCGCCAAGAGTCAATGTCATATTCGTAATCAGGATGCCAAATACCCCCCCCCCCCATATATGGGTTTTCATCGCATGGTGATTTAGGGTGCTTAGGTGTGGGCGCCAAAACATATGATGTGATAGTCTTGTTCAGGAGGTTAAGCTACTTCTAGGGACGAGTTCTCATCAATTTCAGTGACTTAGGGTGTTTTCACGCCGGTGCCTCTTGCGCGAGCGCCAGGCGTTTTCGGGCCAAGTGGATGTGATATTCATGTTCAGGAGGTCACTGGGGTAGGAATACTCAACAGTATGGGGCGCGCTTGTATGTGTAGCGCGTTAAAGCGCTTTAACACGCGTTGAAGCGCGCCGAGTCTTAACGCTGGCTAAAAGCGAGCGGTCCAAGTAATAGCTGTGACGCGCTCGCTCGCATACCGACGATCGCGGCGATCGCCGCTGCTGCCGGGAAATATGAACGCCACCTGAGCAAGGTTAGATCGAATTCTGCGAACAACTAACTGATCGCAGTGACGCTGCAAAAACAAACAAGCTCAGTCCTGGTCATGGCGTTCGCTTCATGTCCTCTGGCTTACTTCACAGCTACAAAGAGTTGCTTTTGTGCAGTCTGTGTAAAAAGTTGTCCCTAACTTTAGGTGAAGGTCTAAGAGGTGCTATAGTGACGGTGTGTAATCTCTGCTTTACAAGGCTGGAAACCGCTTCGAAAATTTACATATCATAGGTGCGAAGATTCACGTATTCCAGCTCTCATTTGCCCGTAGGTTTGGAGTAGAGTGGCAGTTCCTGAAACGTAGTCTCATCAATTGTGGGTCAAGTGTGGAATGTTCGTGGTAGGTTTTCTTTTTTGCTCCAACCTAGTGTATCCCTGCTTTGGTGCCAATGGTGAATACAGGGCCGGTACCAAAGTGAAAGGGTGATGAGCTGCTTTTTTGATTTTTCTCCGCTATAAAACTCTCCGCAGCAACCTACAGGCACTTCTACTTTGTAGGCATTGTGACCGCGGTACACTCGCTCATACATCGCACCGCCTGATTTTCTCCCGCAAATTGTACAGTTTTTCCCTACTATCGACTTTCATCCTGGACATGATTAATGTTAAAAACATGTATGTCGTAAAAAAGAGGTATCGAAAGATCAGGCCGATCGGAAGTGCCTGATCGTCGCGCGATTGATGTCCATTGCTGAACAAAATCGGTGATGAACGCAACCGGGAGGTGCCAGAATGGCGAGCGACCATGGAGCGGTCTCCACTTCGATAGATTCTTCACTTTCCCCTACTACCTCTCTCTCCTACTATACCTACCCTTCTACCTACTACCTCACCCTACTCCCTCCTACCCTCACCTATCACTTACCCCTACTATATCACCCTATATAACCTACCTCCTATACTCTACTACCTATATACCCCCTCCACATACTAATATAATACTATACCTATCACACCCTTATATGTTATATTCATATACCCTACCTACACGGGGGGCACAAAAAAGTCATCTCGCGCCGCACGCCTCACCCACTCCCATGACGCGACGACGCTCCTTTCCGCCCAGCGCCCCCCACGCACCCAGCAGGAAGTGATATGAGTACCAGGGCGAAGATACCGCAAGATCTTCTCTATACAGCCAGCGACCCGCGCTCTGCCCCCGCCATTTCACCTTCATGCTACACCACAATATGAATTGTCGATTCTCCAGTCGCTGCCTGAGTGGAGAACGCCTTGTGGAATTCAGGTGGCCTCCAAACAGCTGCGGAAAGCTTCCTTGAATGGAATCACCCATAGGATTCCGCTACCTGGAGACCAGTACTCTTAATTCTGCAAGACCTCTGAACATCTGAGCAGCTTCCGCGAACGGCTCGCTACGGTCAGGACATCCATCTTCACCACCCCATCTCCACCCCGCCCCGCGCGGGTTGATGGTGTCCGCGCACCCCGGCCCGTCAGCCTCCGAACTCGCATGAACCCAATAACCTTCCCTTCTCGCCCCTTGTACGCACACCCCCGCCCCCACTCGCCAACGCTCGCAGCGCTGCGCGCGCTCTACCCCTCAACGTCAACTCGAGAAGATATCCTCCGCCTCAACATGCTCGCTCCGCCCGTAATCTCCTTCCGCGCTCAGCACCCTTCGCTGCCTGGCTCACACACGCGCTCTCCGGGCTGACCTCCACACACTGCGACCCTCGAACGCGGCTTTCTCGCACACACACCCCTCCCCCGCCCCCTACCTCCTCGAATGGCCGCAAGCCCCGCCCCTCATCCGTCATCCTCGATCGACCCCCACTCGTACCCCCCATCACTTCCCACACAGTCATGCCCCCCCCTCGACCTCACAACCACTCAATATACCCCTCGCTCCCGAGCGCCGCAGCTCTCACCCCGTCGCCGCTCTACCACCCTGGCCGCGCACAATCCCGCACTCCTCTCGACCACCCTCGGTACCCCCCCCCTCCCCCCCCCCCACCCGCCCCCTGCACTCACTTTCGCGCGGCCAATCTCCTCGATGGCGCTCCTTCCAGAAGGTCCTGTGGCGGAGTAATAATGAGCTTATAGTATTTAATTACGCTTTTAAATATGTCTAGTTAAAATGTTCCGATAGAAAATTTAATGCATTGTAAGCTTATAGCGCCTGAAAGTCATGGAGGAAATGACTTTTTTTTTTGGCCCCCCCCCTGTCTATATATATATAATATATATAATAATCTATATATATATATATATATATATATATATATATGATATATTATATATATATATATATATATATACGACCCCACATATATATTCGCTTTGTTTGTTTGTTTGTGAGTTTGTAAGTTTGTCTGTCCCGGAAATTCGGTTCGACCTGAGAAACGACTTGGAGAGGTCAGTCAAGGTGGGGATAGGTAGGGCATTGGACAAGAAATAAAAAGCACACTTGACCTATGGGAACCCCGCCACACGTGCGGCGGGACACTCGCCGAAAGTTGGGGTTCGCAGAAAAATGTTCATAATTCGCTTCCGGGCAGCGTAAGATCGGGAAAAAGGGAATACGGTTAGTAAGCGAGTCGCCAGACTAACTGTGGCAGACACCATCCAAAATGGGCGGCTCGACTCAAGGTGGGCGGTGCTTCGCATAAAACTCAGTAACTCGGTTCGCGAGAGTGTTCAGAGGCCGCAAACACGCTCATGCTGAATGTAAAATATCTGGCGAGTATTGGGCACACTCAAAATGTGTTGAGATTCGCCCACAGTGGCGGAGCTTGCCCTAAATCGCAGGGTATTCATTTTAAAGTTTGTAGCTCGGTTCCGGAGCACTGCAAAGGCCGGAAAAAGTGCGTCAAGGTCGGCAAAGGTTCGCCGGTAAGGACTGTCGGGCACAAACATTGTGGGCGAGTGCTTCGGTTTGGGCGGAGTTAGACGAAAAAATTTCTAAAAGTTTCAGAGCACTCCAGACACGGGAAAAAGTGGATTAAGGTCAAAGGGTTGCCGATTGAGAAATGTGGGGTATACGTGAGCGGGGCCAGCCCGAGGTGGGTGGAGCCAGACAAAAGCTCTCCAAAACACTCCCAAAACACTTCAAAGACCTGGAAAAACGTGGATTAAGGTCAGCAGAGGTCGCCGGTGAGGATTGTGGGGCACAAAAATTGGGGGCGGAGCCTGTTTCGAGGTGGGCGGAGCCAGAGCGGAAGGGTTCCAGAACACTTCAGACACCGGAATAAGCGGATTAAGGTCTGCAGAAGATCGCTGGTGAAGAGTGTGGGGCACAAAAATTTTGGGCGGGGTCTGCTCTGAGGTGGGCGGAGTCAGACGAAGAATTTGTAAAATAGCTCAAGAGTACTTCAGACACCGGAGAAAAGTGGAGTACAGAACAAAAGGCGGATATCAGTTGAGTCTAGAAATATGTGAGAGAAGGTACGCGCGGCCAAGCCGCGCCCGGGCCGTATCAGAAACAGCGGCGCCGGCGTAAGCCGGCGAGGCGACTGGTACATACATAAAATTGGCGGGAAAGTTTTGTCACTTATTTTTGAACCTTGCTCATTGGCATAGGGGGTAATCGGTAATGTAAGCTCTTGTACAACAGGAAGTGGTCTCTCTGTTAGTACTACTCGCTTGCCTCTTGCTCCTTCTTCTGCAATATGCACAAAGATTTTATCCGCTACCATCAGCCCCGACCCATTGAACAACTTCCACAAACTATTTCACCTACCACCCTGACGCCAGCCTGCTAGCTGCAGATGCCAAATTGATGGAGCTGAATGAGCACGATGCCCCCAACCATCGAGCAACCTAACCACGACAGCGACTCTTCAAGGCGGGAGCCTAGGGAGCCAACAGTTTTGATGACGAAGTGAGATTTGGGTTACCTGCAAACTCAGCTTGAGGGAGCTATGGGTCGGGAAACTGCTGGAAGAAGAAGCTGCTTCCTTGGTTAAGGCGTACGCAAAGCAGCTACGAGATCTAAGGCGTATCGTGGATCGGAGGGAAATTTGTCCGCACAGCCGGCCCTCACCAAGAGAGTGCAACGCACTTGGTCCAAAAAAGTTCGAGCGGTACCTCATGCAATGGAGCTGATCTCTCTCCCCTCGCACTTGTGTAGCACAGACATCGCCCCTTCTAATAGCATAGCACAGACATCGCCCCTTCTAATAGCAAGCTGCCTTCCGTAATCGATCGTTATGCGGACGAGAAAACCTCCATAACCCAAGTTTAAGTCGAAGTTGAGATGGTATCCAACTTTGCGTCGTGTCCCCCTGCATAGTGAAGCGATGGCATCCATGAGGTGCTTAAGCAGTGGCAAGGACGCAGTTAATTGCTGTACAATTTTTATCTTACACTCCTCTCTATAAAAAGAAAGCCTAGTTTGAAAAAATGTGACAGAACTATCTGCACGGAGTTGAAATTGTGTGTTGGACGACGTTCACCTTCATGTTGGGAGATGCCTCTTTTTTATACCACATTGTGCTGATGAGGTCGTACGAGATTTTGACTTTCGTGTTTGGAAATGGAGAAAACCATCGTGCGATGGTCCTTCGATGTTGATTGTGGCAGACCGAATTCAGTTTACCAAACGCCTCTCGCAACGCTGTTCGTGTGTGTCCGATGATGAAGATGTCATCGTGTCTCGTCCGAAATATAATATAATTGGCGATAAAGCCGATCCATGAACATTGCGCGTGACGGAGCTAGTCTGCTCTCCATGGCAAGTCCTTGTCTCTGCTTATAGAGCCGATTCCGGAAATGGAAGATGTTCACATACACCACACCTTGCAGATCCTTGATATCGAGATTGAGAAGCTGAAGGCTTGACGCTGTAGACGAATAAGATGTGTGCTTCCACATCCCCTCGTGTTAACGTTTATGTATAGGGCTACAACGTCGAAACTCTGACACGTCAAGCGTCACACAGTCGTAGTCGCTCAGAAATTGTGCAACGTTTTTTTAGGTGAGACGGAACATATGATGGCAGAGAACAGAGGATCGATGTAAAAATCAACTGTTTCGATTTGTCAGTCCTTCACAAGATGCCACTATGGGCCTCTTTTTTATATATAAATTGTCCAAGGCACTAGCGTTCTCGCTCCTTACCAACTTATGCGTTTTGACTAATTGGCAATAAGTTGGTATGCTTGTGGATTTCGACAGTATTTGAATCAGGAGACTTCTCTCGGCCTTAGAGCCGAGAGTTCTCGTTGCGACATCTATATGCTCGCACTCACGCTTGTAATTATTCGATGCAGGTTGATTCATTGCATCGCTGGGCCAAAACGAGATCTCCTTGCACATCGATGCTTTCGAAGTCGTCTCTATTGATTCGTGAACATTTTTCTGCCAACGAAACAATCATTTGTAAGGCTATTTTCTCATGCTCATATCGAATAGCTCCAGATAATTTTCCACAATTGATAACTAAAGCCGATTTTCGGTTTGCGCCATGTTTTTCGATAGTGTATGGATCATAGGTCATACATATCTTTATGCAGAAGATTCCATAATGATGCTCGAGGAGTCCGCAAAAATTGCTGACACTTTTCCGACAACCTGATGATATGATTCGGGATTAATACAAACTTGTAGGAAAGAGTAGAAGAAAAAGGGAAAGCACACGAATGATTACCGGAGCTGCTTCAAGAATGTGGCACTCGTTTGATTTGGGGCATCGCTTTGGGCCAACGGGGATTCGATGGGAGGCGTGACTGCAACCAGCTTGACCATATGAGCTTCTATAGTATCACTCGTTGTTGAACGACTTTCTGATCCTTAGCACTGCCTTCGATTCTTGCTTCAATTCCCAAGGTAGATTTCAATCTGTTTTGCCTTCTTTAGCGTTCGTCTAGCTCTGGCGCAACCCGCAAAATTTCTGCAATGATCGACAGGAAGTTCAGCATTTTCACGAGGAAGAAAAGTTCGCCGAATCAAGATAAGAACGGTGGTATCACTGGCGTTCATGGGAGTGCGTTGAAAGAGGTTGAGGTAAGACTACATTCGAATATTTCAGGCTGCCGTTTCAGAGCGCTAGAAACAAAGTATGAGGTAGTTTCACTGTGTTGTTATATGATGTCTGGGTGGGGGACAGCAAAAGTCGGTGATGTTATTCATCACAAAGTAGTTCACACCAGAATTAGCTGAGATGATCATATATTGGAGATAATGTAAAGAATAAGGCGGCACTGCGGGTCTACGAATTGTTGGAATAACTTCTTTTGCCCCCACCCCCCCCCCTTTTTTTCATTCAAATCAGTCCGCTTGTTGCAGAAAAGAACTTTGACGAAGTCGATGACTTTGATCACGCTGGCATGTTAGTGAAGCGGCTACTGTTGAAGTAGTTTTGCTAGGCATACATTGGAACAGCGCTCCATGCAACCACAGCGAATTTCACTTATGGCTTATATGACGTTTTAAAGACACAACGTACGCTCGTGCGTCCTTCACATATCCGGGGTTAGCGAGCCCCTAGCTGTTGAAGCATAGCAGTTTCCCCGTCGAACACGCGCAGGGATGGCTATCCAGTACCGTGAGATGGGCTAATTCTTCCATGCTCTGCTTAGAGTGCAACTGCGGCGCAGACATGGTGAATGCCGCTGCAATCCCGGTCCCGTTTATACTGACCACCATCTGCGCGGCGCGTGTCGCGTGCAGCGCTCCTGGCACCATGCAAGTCTTGTAAGTGCCCTTTCGAATACAATTAAAACACAAACTCCTAATGCGGATAACACGTGAGGTGTTGCTCATGTTGCAACGTCCGAATCGAACATGAGCAATACCTCGAAGGCCAGAATTGAAGAGCAACTGGTGTAGGTGTATATAATGTGAATAAAAAATTCAAAAAAAATGTAAGTTAATTAAGAACCCCTGCAAATTTGTGCAATTTGGCGCGATTCCGGCTCCGAAGCCATGAAGTGCCTTTGAGTTAATGGGTAGGACAGTTAGGCTGTTCTTTGTTCTTTAGTTTTTCATGCTTGGTGGGAATGAGCGGCTTCTGTGGGAGTGTTATCTGCATCAAGAGTTTGCGTTTTGATTGTATTCGAACGCGCATTTACAAGATTTGGCCAAGCGCCAGGAGCGCTGCTCGCGACACGCGCCGTGTGGTCAGTACAAACGGGATTGGGGACCTGTAGCGGCGTTCAGCATTTTCGCAGCATGAAGGAATAAGCCTTTCCCACGGTCTTGATCCCCAGCCCCGCGCATGTTTGGATGGGGAAACCGCTACGCTTCGACAGCTACGGCTCGTTAGCCCCGGACATGCCAAGGACGCACGAGCCTACGTTGTGTCTTCAAGCAGTTTCATTTTTCTAAGAACAGCAGAATGCCAACAACACCTCAAAACAGTTTAAAACTTCTAGGCGCGAACTTCTAAGCTGCGCAATAGCCGGTTGTTATTGAGTCGGGTATCCTGTTTCTTACCATCTGCAAGGTGAATGGGTCCACAGCTGCAATAGCGGGCACTTTTTCCAGTCAAAAGTGCATGGGAACGGGAGCTGGAGGGTGGTGACACACGGGAGCCGTCTCCCCAACGCGCAGGCCACACTCTCCCTGACCATAAGCGCGTTGTTTCTCTACCCCTTCTAAGTCTTTTTTTTTGCTTGTTCTCTACCGCTGACTGTGCGTTCGCTGCTGGACTTTGGTATAAACGCAAAAGCTGCACCTTCAGGATGGAGTCAGGAAACAGCACAGGGTATCATTGCTCTCCAGCCTCTTTCTTGTGCACTTTAGAGCAGAGAAAGTTGTGGGCCACCACAGCCGCAGTTCCTTTCATCTTGCGCATGGAAAGGACCGGTGGATTCTGTGTTTGCAGATATTTCCGGCTGGTTACAGGGTAGTACGGCAGTTCTCTAACCATAATTTTGACGACGTTCTGTGAAATATCATATGTTGTTGCTTTCACAACAGTATTGGTTTTATTATAGCAATTTTTTAAGTCAGGTGAATGCTCTCCAATGAACGAGGTGCAATTCCGGCTCCCAAGTGATCGACGCATTTCGTCACCATCTGGAGACTCTGGTTAGTTTTGGCTTCATCGGCTTTATCTTGACTTTCTTGTTGTTGCTGTTTGGTAGGTTTGATAAATATAGGTTCACGGGCAGAGAACAAACTCTCTTCTGTAGAACTGCTAAAACAATTTCTATAAGTCCCAACAGCGACCATATTTCTCCTCCGCGTACTTTTTTTGATAGGTCACGTCGGAAAACTGTGTGACCCCACACACAGATAGAGGAAAGCTATAGCCAAAACACCAAAGGGTGGAATGGACATGCAGCGTGCCGAGTGTAGGAGCCTTTTTGAATGTGAAGAATGAAGGGTGGATGAGCCTCTTATAATGTGTGAAAAGTTGGGATGGATGTATGTGGTTACAAAGGTCGTAGGTCATGCAAACGAGAGAGCAAAGAGAAAAGCAGAATACCGACGTCATGGAAGGAAATTTATAAGAGTGTCCCACTTTCCCAGATTCACAGGAAGTGACGAAGGTGCTGCGGCTCTCACAAATGGCTGCTCTGACGGATCCTTAGTTTCTCTGTCAAGCGAAGGCTACTTTCTCTCACAAATGAAATTTTTGCACCATCTTTTTCGTTTTTTTTTCACTGAGCATTGGATGACACGAAGAAACGACCAGCGAACCAGAGGCGGCTGGGAATCGCTTCGATGGAATGAAACAAACAGGTCCGTACAACTCGTGCAGTTAGGCTGCGAGGGGTTCTTGCGGTGTTCTGCATGATTTTTTTTTGCCCTTTCTTGGAGGGTCACTTAGCGACTGTGGATTCGTTATTAACCACCACCCACTATTTGCATTTGCGAGGTTCATCTTGAAAGAGTATCTAGAATCATTGACGTCAACTCTGCGAAATTGGTTTTCCAGATGTCGCCGATGATGAGATGTTTCCTGATAATTTTGCTAGACTGTTTGGAAGTGACTATAGAACTTCACTTATCCCAGATTAAGCGCATTGAAAATACTTTTCGAAAATATACTGTTCGTTGAGACAGAATTGTGAAGAAGAGCGCGATACGACTCACCTGTACCGTGTTGACGATCATTGAAATCTGGCCCTCCTTGCAATGCAAAGAATAGCGAATTGTGTATCGTTAGAGAGAAATCGAAAGGAAGGGTAAAACCACCTTGAGAAGCCTAACGCGTCGTGCAATGAACTGAATGAGACTAAATGACCCCCTCCCGTAACCTGTCGTGCACCGAAAGAAGAACATCCCACTGCTATAAGGGAAGGGTGCTTAACTTTGTTGCGCGGAAAAGCTTTAAGAATAAGGGCAAGCCTTTGAAGATTGTAAGCTTCAGGGCAGGGGCTTGCATCCCACTTTCAATGGGAATGGTAGTGACTTTAAGATGTAGTATGGCCCATACAGCCATACAATAAGGTGTGGGGCCAATCTATGTACAGTTCAGTGTACTTACCCTCGCAGGCAAGTCTGGTACCAACTGTCTATATCAGAGGGATGAAGGTTGGCTGGCTCGGTCGGCATCTGACCCTCGGACCACGCTCTTATTAGGCGGCGTCGCTCACTTCTACACCGCCTCGACTCTGTCAAATTATCGATATTAGTCTATTATTATTAGGTTGTCCGAAAAGTTCGTGACCTTTTACTAAATCTCGTATCAGATCTTTCATCAACTATTTCCAGATCGAGTTATGTGGTCAATGGGAAGAGTTAAGAGAGCATCTCACAGTTGCTTTAGTCCCTCGCAGTCGATGTTCTCATATAAAAACCAGTAGATTAGATTAATCATTTTCTCACACTTCGCTATATGAATTGTCACCAAGTCACAAGCTGGTAGCAGCCACACGTGGCAATTGCTCTGAGTTAGGTCCTGATGCTACGGCGCGTTCAAACTTCGCGACGGCGGCGCGCTTCGGCCGCGCGTTCGGCCGATCGATCGCGTCGCATGGCAGCGTGATCGATCACGTCGCTAGTGGTAGCGGCCAGTTGTGTAGCGCGACTGATTCGATCGCGCTCCAATGCAAAAATCGACTGGACCGATGCTAATTTACAGCCATTTTCGGTTTTGCTTATTTCTCCCACTGTTTGCTTCTCGCTTGTTTGTTCCTCCTGGCACTATTATTTCTAATCTGTTTCTAATGTTCGTCGGTTATTATGCTTTTTACCCTTGACATAATGAAATTTTTCAGATGCATTGGAATTTTTCGGATGGACGGCCGCGTTCAGCGCGTGAACTTTTCTTGTTTTCGAGGAGGGTTTTTCAGGTTCCCTGCAGTTTTGGTTATCTTTGACTCTCATCAATCATATTGTGTTTAGCTTGGTCGCAGTTCAGCAGTTCAGTAGAAACCTTCACCTGCACGGTAAGTAGTTTCTCTTTGCTTCTATTTTCTAATTGTGTAGAGGATTGTGAAGAGAATATAGTAAACTCAAACATAACCAGGACACTACACAATCAGAAAATACTCTGGTGTGCAAAACTTAGGGACGAGATGGATAAAGTAACATAAAACATTAATGACTGGGTGGAAGTAAATGAAAGTGTGGGAGCATGTTGCCACTCGCTCATGGGATATGCACAGAAAGCTAGACTCTTCTCGGTGGAAGAAGAGCTTGAATAAAGTGCCAAATATGGTCGACCGCGCAACTCGAGGCAGTCTATGGGTATGAAAAAAAATTTTCTCAATCAACGAGTAGCTGCAGAGAACTATGGTAGTATCCTTCGATACATCATGTCCCGAAGAGAGTATCTGGATGACTTCACTTGAGGAAGGATCATAGGGAAACTCGAAGAAGGTCGAACCATGACGAGTGTAGCCCAGGAGTTCGGTATCGCTCACAGGTTGTTTCACGTGCATGGAGAGCGTTCCGAACCTTTAGTACTGCTGCTTCAAGACGAGGAGGTGACCGACCAAGGACAACTACACCAAAGGACGACCGCTACATTGTGCAGCAGGCAAGAAGAGATCCTCGTCAGTCGGCGTCGGCTATTGCAGCGACGTTTAACAGGACTCTAGGGCAAGCCATCTCACCCGCTACAGTGGCAAGACGACTGCTCGGTGGTGGTCTCTTCTCCCGACGACCGTTACGTTGTGTTCCTTTGACCCCCGCGCATCGGCGAGACCGTTTACGGTGGTGCCAGGAGCATGGCGAATGGACCGATGAGGAATGGAGCCGTATGCTATTTTCGAATGAGAGCAGGTTCAGTCTGAACAGTGATTTTGGACGCACCCTCATATGGCAAGAGGTGGGAACACGCAACTCCCCCGGAAACATTGTCGAACGTGATCGTACTGGTGGTCGAGGTTTTATGCTATGGGGAGGCATCATGTTGCATGGCCGTACTGAACTCCAGATTTTTTAGCATGGAACCCTCACCAGTCAGCGTTACTGCGACGACGCTCTCCTACATCATGTCCGTCTTTTCAGAGCTGCAATCGGCCTTGACTTCATTTTCATGGATGACAATGCGCGACCGCATCGAACAGCACAGGTGGAGGAGCTTCTAGAAGGAGAGGATATCCGGCGAATGAAGTGGCCCGCCCGTTCCCCCGACCTAAAACCCATCGAGCACGTGTGGGATGCATTGGTTAGACGCATTGCAGCACGACCAAATGCACCAGTGACGATCCAGCAATTGTCAAATGCACTGATTGAGGGGTGGGATGCCTGCCCCAGGAACTCATAACCAACCTCGTGGAGATTATGGGATAGCGGTGCAGAGCATGTATTGCTGTCCGTGGTGATCACACACCCTATTAGAGTCCGTATAACTTCTTTTGTAGTACCAGCATAAATCGTGAAAACTTATGTGTAATCGACATGGTTGAATAAAAATGTCATAACAATTCGTCTTATTCCGAGTTTCTGTCAGTTGCTTTCTGTACAATACCGTTGGGGTTCTCTCTTGATATGATATGAATTTCATCGAGCTATGTTGTCTGGCAGAGGCACAGTGATCGGAAGTTGCTCTCGTCCCTAAGTTTTGCACACCAGTGTAGGAACAAAGAGAAACTACTTACCGTGCAGGTGAAGATTTCTACTGAACTGCTGAACTGCCGACCAAGCTAAACTCAATATGATTGATGAGAACTGAAAAGATCAAAACTGCAGGGAACCTGAAAAACCCACCTAAAAACAAGAAAAGTTCGCGCGCTGAACACGGCCGTCCATCCAAAAAATTTTAATGCATCTGGGAAATTTCACTATGTCAAAGGTAAACAGCATAATAACCGACAAACATTAGAAACAGATTAGAAATAATAGTGCCAGGAGGAGGAAGAAACAAGCTAGAAGCAAACGGGAGGAGAAAGAAGCAAAAAGTAATCGAAAATGGCTGTAAGTCAGCATCCTTACTTCCACAAGGAAGTATTAAAGTTCGGTCGAAAGTTTTCTCATGAGTTCCCCCTCTCGCCATGAAAACTGGTTAAACAACCACTGTGACTGGATAAGGAGTGGGTGTCTTTGGGTGAGCCCCTCCCGGAAGCGCCAGTGGCTAGCTCCTACAGGAATGTCAGAACCGGTCTCAATATCATCGTGTTATCTCATCAATACAGTAGAAAGTTTACCGCGAAGGGTTTTTTCTTCTCAGTGTTTTGGTAACCAGCGACTCCTCGTGTAAATAACTGCGAAGAGAGGGTGAAAATCCCTATTATTTGGTCTTACAACCTAACAATGTTTGCAGACTCCAGCACAGATCAGGGTCACACATTTCGAAAATGACGCTGCTCGAGATCTTGAAGCTCAGGTGGTAAATTCTACTGCTGTCCTCTTATAGCCCTGACTTACTTCTTTCTGAGTGCCACCTGAACTACTCCCTCAGTGGCAACCTTCTGAGTGAAGAATACGATTTCCAAAAACACCTCAAAGATGAGCCAGCTGCTTTTCTCGGCAAGAAACCAAAACGTTTCTGGAAGAAAGGCATCCACTCCTTGCTTGATGGTTGGCAAAATGTTGCCGGTAAAGGTACTGTATACTTTGTTGATCAAAATTGCTTCTCTCTGGAATAAAGTTGACTCGAAAGAAAAGCTCGAAAACGTCACGATTTTTTGAGAAAACCTAACACATGGATCTGTTATACACTGCTCCAGCAACTTTCTGTTCTTTTCACATACTCTCATTTCCGAGGTATGGAATTTACCTGCTAGAGTAGTGGCTGGTCGGAGTGCTAAATGGGGATACTGTTATTGGCCTCATTTCTTCTGTTTTTTTATTCAGTTACAATTTAAGAGTGTAAAAAGAAAAGCAGTGCTGAAGACGACTTCGAAATCGCTGCAAAGAAGAGCCTCAGCTTGCGAAATCGGAAGCTTTCGTTTTTCGGATCGATCAAGGTGAATGGCAACCCCTCGAAAACTTCAGTTCTAAAGAATCTCGGTGATATTTGTACATAAGGGATGAGCCGGTAAAACCAAATCGTTGCAGAGTGGTGGCTCTGGTGAGACCATTGCGCAGAATAACGGACAAATTTACACGAAGACGGCTTTTTATAAGGTCTGAACGTTCTCTGTTTCACCTAGATTTGAAAAAAGAAACTCTCAGCTGGGATTATTAAGGGCATAATGGTTGCGATAAAGAAGTTAAACATCGATCAGAAAAAATACCCAAAGGTGGATTTGTCACGAGCGCAGCTGATGGAACTGAAGAAAATGAAGGACCTCCAGCATGACCACATCACGAGGTATGAGAACGTAGCCTGAATAATGTGTCATGCCAGTCTTACAGTTAGAGGCTGTTATGGTTCAGGTTCACTGGCGCATGTCTGGATGCTCCACACTGGTGCATAGTGACTGAATATTGCCCTAAAGGCTCGTTGGAAGACATCCTCGAAAATGATCAGATCAAGTTGGATAACATGATGAAATACTCGTTATTGCACGATCTGGTCAAGGTAAACCTTCCATTGATGGCTTTGCTGGGCGTAGTGTGTAGCGGTCAAATAGGCAAGGAAAGCACACCTTCCATTTTGAGAAGATTTTTTGAATTTTCGGATTTCATGATCTATATTTAGGGTCTTTATTTTTTACACAACAGTGAGATCCGGTCACATGGTCGTTTGAAGTCATCAAACTGTGTTGTGGATAGTCGATTCGTCCTCAAAGTAAATAGTTTAGTGGAACAATTGAGTTTATGCTTTCTTAACTTATTTACGAGGGTTCCAGTCATTTTCTGACAGAGATCCTTGCTTTTCACGTGTTTGAGTGTTCTGTGGCTCACCAGTTCTTTTTGAGACATGCTTCATATTCAAAGAAATTGCTTGGAAGAATTAAGGAAATTTTTTTGCTTCTTCTCACTTATTCTTACGAATTATTTTTCTGCATTGAACTGAATCGTTTAGGTGACTGATTTCGGTTTGCACGGCCTCCATGCCATGGAAGAGAACACCATCGATGACATAGGAGAGCATGCCTTCTATAAAAGTAAGACAAACTTCTTCATTCCCTTCTTCTTTGCTGCAACAGCTACTCGAGATGATAAAATAAGAAGGCATCCTCAGTAACCTGACTCGGAGAGAAATGTAGTGCGAGCTCCACTCACCCGGTGGATAGTTCGAGTCTAGTGTATTCTTTCCTTATTCGAAGGAAGTCCTCGATTACCCGACCTGCACGACCCTTCGTTGCACAAGTGACGCGTCAGCAATCGTAGAGCAGTTCCACTTTTTGACTCAAAAGTACATGATGAAAGCTTCAAGGTGTAGTGTCTTAATAGGAAGGGTGGCTCTTTTCGATTCTTTGGGATATTGTGGCTCCCGCAGAGTTCTTCTGTGTAAGCTATTTTGGGCTCACAAGGATTTATTCACCTCAGTCAAGGTGTTCGTGGTAGAATAAATAGCGGTAGAATGCACACGTATCTGGGCATGCCTCCTTATGTCAGTGAGGTCACGCTCAACAAATGTTATGCAGCAACAATCATCAAAGTGTGACGGTAATTCCGATGGCTATCTATATTACTTCAAAGAGAGTACTTCTGTTGGATTACCAGAACACTCCGCGGGCATGGCAGAAAAATCAGAGCACCAAATATGGATTCCAAATCCATGATAAGCATTGATAATCAGGAAAGATTACAAGTTATATTAGCATGGGTACACACTTTGGTAGAAGTTCATAATCGCCTGAGTGGGTTTGTGAGTGAATGACAGCATGGTGATTGCCGTGAAGGCTGGGTGGTCCTGTTGTGCACTACTAAAGTTTGAGGTGAAAAAGTGCTGGAACGAGAGAACAGGTGAATTGCACAATTACAAGCTGGGCGAGTGAACGGTAAGCTAATGTACATCACTACTGCACGCGAGTCTGATGCGCGACATATAGTATTTGCTTGGGATTGTACTCATGCAGAATAATGCAGTTTCTTCTTTTTAACTGGCAGTTACCAGCACTTTTATAAGCAAAGTGCTCCTCAGTTTTGAGATATCTTTCTCTTCTATCAAGTTATCTGGGAGCTGGCGCTTACGTGTGACTTTCGTTGATTGTCCCGTGTTAACGAGAAACTGCTGATGAGTTTGGATCACGACCCCTGGGTTTGCTTCGCCAGTAATCGCACTGCTACTGCTCTTAGGGGAGAGTAGGGACCATGGGCGATGTATGTGACATTAGGCCTTTAGTACTATTGATTGTATTGTCCTCTTCTCCTTTCCTCTCTTGCTCGACGTTTGAGTCTTTGGACAGGCATCTTTTACTTTGTGACGGCAACAAGTACTCGTATATCATCGTCATAGCGTAAGATACAGCTGGAAATCTGTTCACTTCTGCCTTGTCGTTATCTGTTGGTAGTGGTCGCCGCGGCCATAAAGTGTAGGACCAAATAACGTTTTTGCAATGTGTAGACCAGACGGAGTACATACATCCTACTATATATAATCCGCTATGTGGTCTGTGTGTGTGTGTATCTGTGGTGTGGTGGTGTGTGTGTGTGTGGTGTCACGAAATTCATAGCGAGTGCTCGGGCAGAAAAGATAGTATGGAGCACGTTCCAAGAAGCTGTATACATGGGCAGGCCGGAACACTTTTATGGTGGGTGTCAGGAGGTGATAACACTTGATAAGATTACGATAAGGGGCCGTAGAAGGGAGGGTGACTGGATTCGTAGCGGCAAGTTGCAGCAGGTGTGGGACCGTGATTCGAGGAGTGATATACATGGCAGGACGGGAACACTTTTGATGGGTGAAGGAGGTGATAACACTTGATAAGATTCGATAAGGGCCTTAGAAGGGGGGTGGCCAACACGTAGCGCAAAGTGCAGCGGCTGCGGGACCGTGATTTCAAGAATGATTATACATGGCTGGGCGGGAGCACTTTTGATGGGTGACAGTAGGTGATGACACTTGATAAGATTCGATAAGGGAGAAGGGGGGGGGTGACCGAAATCGTAGCGCAGTTCTCAGCAGTGCGGGACCGTGACTTCAAGGAGTGATATACATGGCAGACGGGAACACTTTCGTGGATGACAGGAGGTGATAACACTTGATAAGATCGATAAGGGGCCTTAAAAGGGGAGAGTGCCGAATTCGTGGCAAGTTGCGAGCAACGGCGGGATCATGATTTCAAGTACTGATATGCCGTAGGGTGGGGCTGGCAGAAGCTGATAACAGTTGATAAGATCGATAGGGGCCTCGGAAGAGGAGGGTCATCAAATTCGTGGCGCAGGTTGCAGCAACAGTGGGACTCAGATCCGTGAGAGTGATATAGGGTGTGAGACGGTAACTTTATCGGCGGGCAACAGAAAGTGATAATAGTTGATAAGATACGCGTAAGCGGCCTGGAAGGAGAGGGTCAGTCAGATTCGTAACGCAGGTTACAGCAAACAGTGGGACCTCTGATCGAGAGGCGATACAGGTTGATATGATAGGATACGGACGGAGTGTATTGCGGGTACGGAAGTGATAGGAGCTAAAATTGACAAGGTAGCATGGGAAAATCCGCTTCACCGCTCACAACATCATGCGCATCGATTATGACTCAAGGATATAATGATCTCAGTGATTCAACAGAAACTCTTTTCCTCCCCAATGTTAATTAGTTGACATCGTGCATACGACGGCTAAGCCAGCTCTATTCCAAATGCATGTGGTTTGTTATCAGCGATGTTATGAAACGCAGCACAACTGACTTTATCACTCTTACCACATTATCTTCCATCAGCAACTTCTAGTGAGGGCCATTTAAAGGGTTCTCTGCTGAATGCGGTAGTGCATTCCAAAGCAAGACGCTTTAGGAAGACAGATTGCATGAATTATAGGCTGCTTCAGTGGCTGTCCAAACAGGCTGCACTAAATTCCGTGTTAGGTTATGAACGTACCAGTTGGATCGTTGGCTAAGGCCTTCTTTCCTCCTTCTGTGATGCGGGGGGGCGGGGTGGGTGTCGCTGCTAGCTGCTTGACGGAACAAGCGCTGCTTTTCAGTTCTTGGCTGATGCAGAAGATTCCTTTGACAGTGTGGTTGGTCAACGATCCTCAACTTAGCACGCGCCAAATCCGCATTGGCCGGCGAGCCGGGCCATGTCACAGAAGGAGGAGCGCCCGGCGACAGCCGGGGCGATCCGACTGGTTGTCATATTGGTTGTGACAAAGTTAATATCGGCGATCGAAACCCACAATTAGTGTGGTACTTGTCTCTTTGCCTCAGATAAATTGTGAGTTGACTGATAAATTTCCTCTCTTTTCCTTCTCTCTCTTGTGGCCGTCGTGATCATAGCGAAGGGAACCCATCCATAGATCCCTCTGTTTGGACCAGTTCATTGATTTCTCTGTCGTGAGCGGTACTACTCTGAGAGGTATCTGGTGACTTTCGAATGTTTTCGCTGTGTCCTCCTCCATCCCGGGCATTGTACAAGTCTCGGTCGCTATTTTTAGAAGACCAAGTCGATTAGCTAATCCCTCTTGTATCACAGTCTTCTGAAGCCCAGTGTCCAAGAAGAAAGTGCTTTCTCTTAACTATTAGACGATATCTCTTTGTTTACAGTATTGCTCGACGAAGCTGGCAGTCTGTCGCCCATATTTATTAGGTTGTTGCATAAGTTCTTGTACACGACTTTTTTGTAAATATTTCAAAAACGAACCAGCCTGGAGATTAGACGTATGCACCGTCACCATTCACTACTCCGACGCCAGCGCTCAGGCAGCTTGTCGATTCCATCCTTCCAGAACGACGGAGGCTGGACTTGAGAAGTCGTCGAGCGCCTTTCTGGACCTGATCCTTTGTTTCGAACTTTTTCAGTCCAGATAGCGCTGCAGGTGACTGAAAGCCAGTAGTCAGAAGGACCGAGCGTCAGGCTGTAGGAGGGTGGGGCGCCATCAGCCACCGCTACTTCTCCAGCTCGGCCTGTGGGTCGCCTTTGCAGTGTGAGGTCGGGCGTTGTCATGGTGGAAGTAGATTTCCGCATTCCTTCACCGAGTTACGGTCGACGTGATCTTTCAATTTCCGCCAACTGGGTCACGTGGAAGCGATGATCGCCTATCCCTTCTCCAGCAGCTTCCAGTACTCCATGCCTCTTCCGACCACCAAACAAGACAGGAGACCTTTTTGGGGTGAAGGTCGGCCTTTGAGGGTGGCTTCTGGCTGTTCTCCTTTGTCGACCCACTGCCGCTTCCTCACCAGGGTTATCGTAGAGGACCCCACTTCTCATCTCAAGCGATCATCGAGTTGAGAAAGTGAAGCCTATTTTGGAAAGTGAGGAGAGAAGTGCAGGTGGTCACCCTCCGAGTTCATAATCGGATTTCATGTGGGACCCATCGACCAAGATTTGCTACCTTGCCGAGCTTTTCTAGTCCACGTGCAACCGTCGAATGATCATAGCTAAGCATGGCCGCCATTTCTCTGGTGGTGAGGTACGAGTCCTCCTCCACGGTGGAACGTAGTACTTCCAAATCCAACTCCATCGGCCGACCCGACCTCGGAACATCTTCGAGAGAAAAGTCTCCTTTCTTAAATTTGGCGAACCAATTCTTGCATGTCATGTGAGAGATGACGTCGTCACCGTATGTATTCACCAGCTTGGTATGGGCTTCCTTTGCATTCCAGCCGAAATCGTGGAGCAAAACCAAACAGTGGCGCAGGTACGTTTTGTCACAGTGCAAATTGTGCGACATTGTGTACTGCAAATGCAAGCTCGGTAAGTGATAGCTAGTGTAATGAAAGAGTATAATGTACACGTCACGCACACTGATGACGTAATACTAACATCCATGCGAACGAAATAAGAGAGGATCAACCACGTGTATAAGAACTTATGCAACAACAATACATGCGGTGGAGTTATGGTCTGCACTTTTGCAAAAAACACACAGTGAAAGCGGTGCTCGGTTCTCTGTTTCAGAGTTCTCCGTCTTAGGTCTCCAGTGTGTTCCCACAAGAAGTTTGAAAGAAACTTCTTTCTCTGGTAAGCTATGAGATCATCAGTACTTGTATTCTTCCCAGTCGGCTCGCCGGCTGACGCCGGCGTGCCTTCTTCTGTGATACGGCCCGACTTAGCGGGGCGGGCGCGGATTCGCCGCTCTTGCCTTTTTCCACATGTTTACATACCCAACTGATATGCGTCTTTTCTTTTATCTGAACAGATAACCAACGCTCTTTGACCAGTAACATCATACCTGCTATTTTCAGCACTTACTGTGCGTGACATCCTAGTAAGGAGCATTGATGAAGTACAGAGATGACAGAAAGTCGGTTATCAGTCCGTGTTTGAAGGCACGCACAGCTCACTGTGGACGCGTCTCTATACACTACAGACGCACACAGTTTTCGCTGTATGTTTCTTTTCTCCAACAACTTTTTGCAGTCCCTAAAATCACTCAGGTCCGAAATATGAAATCTCGAAGCAAGCACGTCCCGCCAGTACGTTCCGCCCACTTTGTGGATGTCTGCCCTATTTTATCCACTAACCCCTTGTGACCTTCAGTCCACATGTCCCCAGTGCATATGCTGAACAGCAAGCAACTCGTGAATTTTCAACTTTTGCCCCTCCCATTTCGACACCTGCTTCGCCCACAAAGGGCATGTCTATCTCACTTCAATGGCCCAGAACTTGCACACCTCTGCTCTTTTGCCGGTGTCTGGACTGATCTGGGAACGTTTCATGGTCTTTTTCGTTTAGCCCCGCCTAGCTCTCCTCACGCTCCGCTCTTGGAGCGTTTTACGAATTTTGCAGTCTGGCTCTGCCCATCCCATGCACGCTTCACCCACAACGGATGTGCCTCGCAGTTCTCAACTGGTGACCCATCATTGGCCGACTGATCATTAATCGACTTTTTCTGGGTGTCTGGACTGCTCTGGAACCTTTGCGGATTTTTGAATCAGGTTCCGCCCACCCCTCGCACGTTCCAGCCACAAAGAATGTGTCTCGCACTTCCCATCCGGTGACCCATCACTGACATTAAGCGACTCTTTCCCGGTGTCTGGAGTGCTCAGGAAACTTTTCACAAATTTTTTTAGCCTGGATCCGCCCAGCCCTTGCACGCTCCACCCACAACGGATGTACATCGCACTCCTCAAGCGGTGACCCATCACTGATATTAATCCACTTTCCCAGGTGTCTGGACTGCTCTGAAACCTTTGCGGATTTTTGAATCAGGCTCCCCCACCTCGGCGCACACTCCGCCAACAATGGCGTATCTTCCAGTTCTCAACGGGGACCACATGGGACCATACTCCACTTGTCCGCTTCGTCTGTAGTGCTCTAGGACCACACTACGATTTTTTTAAATTTATACCTTACGTTTGAGGTCACGCCCTTCTCGCTGTGGGCGGATTACAGCACACCGCAGATATGACAGACTCTCCCCAGATGTTTGTCTTCGCCATGGACTTTTTGCAATCTCTAAACTCTTTCGGGTATCAAGTTACCGACATTTGTGGGAAGCTCCCCATTTCGAGTACGCCCCGCCCATTTTGAATGTGCCTCCCTCATTTGGTGGATCAACCCCTTGCTAACCTTGTCCCACTTTTTCCTATCTCGGAGCTGCTCGGTAGCTGAATTATAATTTTTTTTTCGGTGACACCGGAAGCACCGCCCATTTCGGGTGTGTCTTCTCCATTTGATGGGACAACCCTTTGCCAACCTTAATCCACTTTTCCCCCATCTTGGGACTGACGAATTTTTTCAGTGAGACGCTGAATTTCAACGCATGCCGCGCCCACTGTGGGCGGGGCTAACCATGGGTTACGGTTGCTCTTTACATCTTGTCACATGCCCTACCCAACCCGACCTTGACGCCACCTCTCCAAGTTGTTCTGGTAGAACCGAGTTTCCGGACAGACAAACGAACAAACAAACAAACACATGCAGCAAACAAACAAACAAACAAACAAACAGACGGAGCAACTTATATATAGTGGGTAATTCCCTTGGAACTGCGCCAAGACGTCCTTCACTATTGTGTACGGAAACTTCTTAACACGTTAACGGGAACTACTTAACACGGTGTCGGACAATGCTGTCCGACAGCATACTGCTCTAATAATAAAGACGTGCGAGCAACCAAATATGTTCAAAAAATGTCTATAGGAGTAGACTGAAACTCTGAAACGAACAGCATAGTGGTTTGGCCCGGACTGCCCGGCACCCGCGCTACAGGCGCCAAAATACCTTAGGTCACCAAAATCGCTGAAACTTGCCTCGTGGGGTAGCTTGAGCCCCTGAACACGAATATCACAACCGCTTGCCACAAAACTGCCTGGCGTCCGTGCCAAAAGTCCTAGATCATCCTGGAAACTTGTCCCTACTGGTGAACCGACCTCCCAAACAAAAATATCATGTCCACTTAACGCGTTGACGAGGATTTCCGTCAATGGTGGACGACAGAAAGTTTGTCTTGCGGAACGTCGCTTTCCCACAGTTATTATGTAACTCAAAATCTGCGCGATTGTTTCACTTACTTTTCATAAAATTAGCTCAAGAACAAACATTTTCGGGTCGAGGGCGAGCGATATTGTTCCTTATGAGATCAAACCACCCCGATAGACAAATTTTAGTCAGTTCTGTCTCCAGAGGAAGAATTTGGTAAAAAAATGGCCTGATTTCGGAAATTTGGAGCAATGAGAGCTAAATTTTGTCAAAGACTCAAGATTGGTATACTCGTATCTTGTATTTCTCGGTACATTTTGATCGTAATTCATTTATTTGGAAATTACGAAGTTTCAATGCGGAAAAATGTGCCGTCTCACGCGCAAGTCATGGGAAAATGGCTCGTCGTCAACGTGTTAATGATTATTTCAGTCCACACTGGGTCACTACTTAGCCTGGTGTCGTTATCAATCGACACCATTTGATTCACAGTCGCCTGATTCACAAGTGTTTTAATCGAGTCAGAACAATCATCACAGCTTCGCGCACCATCCGACGTAAAATTCAAATCAGCTTGTGTACGATCCTCGATCTGTTGATTGCTCGGTTGCCAAATGTATCCTTGAGTGTCGTAATGATCCAGTCGTAGTTCTTCGCGATTGGTTGAATGCCCTTTCTGCCCCTCTCAAGCTATCTTCGAGGAGAACAATCTTCTCAGTAGTACTCAGCTCATCGCATCAAAGTATTGGGCAGCGTTCATACTTCGCGACAGCAGCGGCAATCGCCGCGATCGCTGCGATCGTCGGTACATGGCAGAGCGCGCCCCAACGCTATTACTTGCGCTCCGAAGGCTTTTGGGAAGAAGCGACGCAATTTCATGTTTTTTTCTTAACTGCAATTTTCTCAGGTACTGAAGCTTGGTTTGACACAACGAAAGGTTATCCCATCTAAATGACGTTTGTTTTTTCTTTTCTTTCTTGATTCAGGATAGAAATGAGCAAAAAGCGTGAGATCATTTAGGATAGGTTTCTATTGATTCTTTTTTCACTCGTCGAGCTTATACATGAGGTTATAACGTTTTCACCTGTTGATGTTGCGTAAAATGACTAGTGTTTTGGTTCCTAGGTGAGTTTCTTTTTGTTTTTTTTCTTCGTTGTTTGAACCCGACTTATAAGATATAAATGTTTTGGAAGCTGGAACAGTTCAGACGACAGGAACTTTTAAGGCGCTCGTATAAGTTGAAACAACAAAAACAAAATAAACAAAAAGAAGCTCACCCAGGAAATGGAGTTGGCCTCATCCTGATCTAAAAAGGAGTGAAACCTCCTTACCTCATGTTCCAGATCTGCTTATGTATAGAAAGTCGTAAGTTGTCAGTTAGTAGCCATTATTAAGAGGAAAGAAGGTCTCACAAGCTGGATTTCCTTATTTACTAAGCGAACAGTCCATAATAGCGTTGGGGCGTGTCTGCCACGTACCGACGATCGCGATCGTGATGTGAGCGCGTATTCATCTTCCAAATCGTTTCTTTTCTGGAAAATCGCATTTTTGTGCCTTCTTCTTGTTTTCGGCGATTAGACCTCACGAACTTACTGGTTTCCAACCACCGCTGGAACTGTGGCTCATGCCAACAGGGACAAGGGTCCCTCATCGATGCCCTAGAGGATGTGTGCGCCAATATGGCGCCGCCATCTTTCCCACCAAAATCGATGAAAACTTGTATCTGGGGGTTAATTGAGGTCCTGATCACAAATATCACATTCGTTTTTGGCGCTGGCGCCATTGTACCAATTTGGCGCCAACACTTTCCACCAAAATCGATGAAAACTTGTGTATGGGGGTTAATCGACATCCTGATTACGAATATCACATTCGTTTTTGGCGCTGGCGCCATTTTGCGCCATTGTGCACCGATTTGGCGCCATTTTGCACCAACACTACATCAGAAAACAATCAGCTTGTGGGAGCGATTTTCAAAGAAGGCTTTTTCCCACGGCCATATGTGATCCAGGCGTGGGAATGGTGGACAAACGAGGACCTTCCCACGGTGGAAAGTGGCAACGGTGTAGGAATGCCGAAGGGACGAGGTATTTTCCCACGGTTACAGGCAGCTGGTTCTTGAAAAGCTGCATATTTTCTGTGAAGTCATTTTACGTTTTTGTGAAGGCCAAAAGCTATGGCTTTCAACATTCTCAAGCGACGCAACCGCCAGCGGGAACTAATGTATTTTTCGTTGAAGGATATGTACGACAAGCTGCGAATAAGCCACCTCGAGTTCTAAGAATTGTTGCGATCTATGAGGCTAATGTATGCGCTATTGTGTCCGCTGTGCCAGAGACCAATGGTAATGAAGAACAACTGGCGCGACAATGGCTGGGTGTGCAACCACAGAACGTGCCGCATTGGCGAAAATAAAGTCCACGTTCCGGTGCGAAAAGGTTCCTTCTCGCCAGGTCTAACCTCTCCGAGTCTAGTGTGTCTGCGCTATCCTATTTCTGGCTGCGCGACATGAGTAAGACGAAGGACAAGGCATATGAGCTCGAGATCAGCGAACGCAGTGTGGTTCATCGGAAGCAACTCTTTCGAAACATATGTGTGGAGTTTTTCAGGAACCCACCAGTCGTCGGAGGATTTGAATGTCCCGACGAAATCGATGAAACTCTGGTCATCAGGCGGAAGTACAACCGCGGACGTTAGACGAGGAGACACCAGAGACACCAGCGGCTTTTTGGTGGCATCGAAAGAGGAAGCGGACCTGCCTTTCTGCGACTGGTCCGCTGGAGGGATGCTAGAACTCTTGCGGTTAATCACTAGGTACATCCGACCTGGTACCACTATAATTAGCGACAGCTGGGGAGCCTACAGCTAGGTTTCTGCGCTCCCTCACGCTTACAAACACCTCACAGTGAACCACCAGTCGAAATTCGTTGACCCACCGACTGGAGCACATACCCAGAACATCGTGTCGCTCTGGCAGAGATACAAGGAGATGGGAAAGCGGCGCTACGCTATGAAGACTATTTGTGTGAGTTTCTGTGGAGGCAGTTTGGAAACTGGAATGAGATTTCAATTTCTGGGCCAGGTTGCAGCGCTGTACCCTTGCTAACAGGTACAACATCTCGCGTACACTAACCCAACGGCCCTCTTTAGGACCACATACCAAGTTATCGATGCCATCATGGATAAAGAATTATTTCAGTGTTGTATCCGTAAACAAGACCTCACTTAAACTCTTGATACAAGTTTTCATCGATTTTGGTGGAAAAGATGGTGGGGCCAAGTTGGTGCACAATGGCGCCAAATGGCGCCAGCGCTCGAAACCAATGTGATATTTGTGAACAGAGCGTCGAACTACATCTATAGGCAAGGTCTCAGCGAAATTTTTTTTTGAGTTTTTGGGATGGGAATGGGGATAGGAAAGGAAGTTCAATAGTGCCGAAAAATATCCTTAGCCATAAGCTCGTGCAGACAATGATAATTCTGATCAGTTAGTTGTATAGTTTTTTGTAAGTTTGTTTGTAAGTTTGTTTGTAATTTGAGTTGTTTGTCTGTCCGGAAAGTCGGTTCGACTAAAGAACGACTTGGAGAGGCGGTCAAGGTGGGATGGGTAGAGCAATGG
>MU966667.1:130611-147046 GCA_036418165.1 Cooperia oncophora
CAGAAAAGTGTTCATAATTCGCTTCCGGAGCAGCCTAAGATGGTGAAAAAGGGAATAAGGTTAGTAAGGAGTCGCCAGACTAACTGTGGCAGACACATCCAAAATGGGCGGGGCGTACTCAAGGTGGGCGGTGCTTCGCATAAAACTCAGTAACTCGGTTCGCGAGAGTGTTCAGAAGCCGCAAAAAGCTCAGTGCAGAATGTAAATATCTGGCGAGTATTGGGCATGCTCAAAATGTGTTGAGATCCGCCCACAGTGGGCGGAGCTTGCCCTAAACCGCAGGATACTCACTTTAAAAGTTTGTAGCTCGGTTCCAGAGCACTGCAAAGACCGGAAAAACGTGCGTCAAGGTCGGCAAAGGTTCGCCGGTGAGGACTGTGGGGCAAAAACATTGTGGGCGGCCTGCTCCGAGGTGGGCGGAGCCAGACAAAAAGGTCTGTAAAACGGTTCCAGAGCACTCCGAAGACCGGAAAAAAGTGGAATTAAGGTCAGCAGAGGGTCGCCGGTGAGGATTGTGGGGCACAAAAATTGGGGGCGGGGCCAGCCCGAGGTGGGCGGAGCCAGACAAAAATTCTCCAAAACTCTCCCAGAGCACTCCGAAGACCGGAAAAAAGTGGATTAAGGTCAGCAGAGGGTCGAAGGTGAGGACCGTGGGGCAAAAACGTTGTGGGCGGAGCCTGCTTCGAGGTGGGCGGAGCCAGACAAAAAGGTCTGTAAAACGGTTCCAGAGCACTCCGAAGACCGGAATAAAGTGAATTCAGGTCAGCAAGGGGTCGCCGATTAAGAAATGTGGGGTATACATGTTGTGGGCGGGGCCAGCCCGAGTTGGGCGGAGCCAGACAAAAATTCTCCAAAACTCTCCCAGAGCACTCCGAAGACCGGAAAAAAGTGGATCAAGGTCAGCAGAGGGTCGCCAATGAGGATTGTGGGGCACAAAAATTGGGGCGGAGCCTGTTTTGGGCGGAGCCAGACAAAAACTCTGCAGAACGGTTCCAGAACACATCAGACACCGGAAAAAAGTGGATTAAGGTCAGCAGGGGGTCGCCTGTGAAGAGTGCGGGGCACAAAAATTGAGGGCGGGTCTGCTCTGAGGTGGGCGGAGTCAGACGAAGAATTTGTAAAACAGCTCAAGAGTACTTCAGACACCGGAGAAAAGTGGAGTACAGAACAAAAGGCGGATATCAGTTGAGTCTAGAAATATGTGAGAGAAGGTACGCGCGGCGAAGCCGCGCCCGCCCGGCGCAGCCGGGCCGTATCAGAAGGAGCCGCGCCGGCGTCAGCCGGCGAGGCGACTGGTTAATATAAATAAACAGACGAAGCGAATTATATATATGGGGTGATTCTGGTTATCGCGAAAGACCCTTGCAGTTTACGGATCTTGGTTTCGTCGTGCTTTCCGGCGGCAAATTTTCTTAGATTCCCAATACTTGATACCCATTTGAATAGTTCCGGGTGCTATTATTGGAAGTTACAAAGAACCAGAAGCTATGAGTGCTCCGCACATGCCATGGGCTTGCCATTTGGTGCGGTCCTATCATGTTGAGCCAGCCGAGAATGCAAAAAGCAAATATTACATACAACATCGCGTATATTTCAAAGAATCACAAGATCGAAAAGAAATACTAAGCATGTGTAATTACCGTAGTTACTGAGAGTATTGTAGCTTTAATAATAGTTTTCCATGCGTCTCTCATGAGAAATGATGCTATTTTTCCTTTTTTTTCGAGTACGGTGCGATACTGCACTGGGGAAACTCACTGCTCTTTAAAGACACATGTACGCTCAAACACATTGAGGGTGTATGAGACTATCAGCCCCCCAGCTGTCGATGTGTCGTGGTCCCCCCGCCCAAAACTGCACGGGAGTACGGGGCCGTGGGAAAGTCGTAATTCCTTGCTACACCGCCCTCACGTTTATGCTAACACCATCCGCGCGGCGCGGTCGCGTGCAGCTCTCGCTTTTTGCCAAGTCCTGTAATTGCGCTTTGGAATACAAGTACAACGCAATTTCTTTATGCGGATAACATTTTAGGTGCTGCAAAATAAGAACCGAAGATGATGACGAGGGCTAGAACTCAAGAGCAACTGTGGTGCTTCTGCAATATCCCTCAGAGGCCGCGCATTCCCACATGACAATAAAAACGGACAACATGACAATAAAACATGACAATACAAGCAAAACGCAATTTCCTAACATTTGAGGTATTGCTCATGCTTCAAAGTCCGAATAGAAGGTGATGAAGATGACAAAGGCTAGAAATGAACAACAACGAATGTAGATGTAAATAAAACAAAATTGAAAAAACTAAGGAAACGCAATAAATTAAAATCGCGTGTGCATTTCTGCGATCCGGCTCGAATCCGGCTCTAATGCTATAGAAATACTTCAAACTAACGAGTGGGACGCTTACAAGGGAGGTGTTTCAGGTCATGACGCGCTTTTTGGAAATGGTTTGTTGCTTGTTGTAGGGGTCCATACAAGGGTCACAAAAATGGGTTTCATTTTTGCTATGCGTTTCTGGGTAGGTCAAAAACTGAGTGAAAAGAATTTGACAAGAATGGGCGGTTTTAACAACCTTAATGGGCTCCTTTCTGCTTGTAACTTCGAGCATGCATAGTTTATGAGGTGGTCACTAATTAGGCCTCAAAATAGATTCGATTAAAGTCAAAATGTAAGTATCATGTGGACACTTGGCATGCACCGACGCAAGAGTGATGTTTTTGTCAGCAAACCCTTCACGACCACTGCCAGCGGATCGGATGGCGCAGTGGATAACACGACGGGTTCTGTATGGCACGACAATGCGGGACTCGGTTCGGATCCTCATTGCGGCAACAGTTTTGCATCTGTATCAACGCAACGAGACGTGAACATTTCCGGAAACAAGGTTCTCCACACAACTGTGCTGGTTTGTAAGGTGTCATCCAGGAAAGGCCAATAGGACAGCCTGGCCATTTGCAGTGAGTGCATATCATTGTACTCGTCTTGACACAATGAACTCGAAACTACCTTTAAAATTTGCGGAACGATTCTCTGAGCGGACTTATATAGGTTTTCCTTCGCTGTTTTTCTTCTTGCGGGTGGGCTGGCGCAGTGAATTTGCACCTGTAGCGCGACTCACAGCTCTCTCCGTGCGAAATAGATATCATATTCGTGTTCAGGGGGTCAAACAACCTCTAGAAAAGAAACCTTGAGGAAATCCGAGGTTCTGACTCAACTTCGAAAAAATGGGGTAGAGATGGTCGCGCCTGGATGATAGCCAATAATCCGACTAGCATACTGGTGATGACTGGTCTTTGCACTGAAATAACCCTTCAGTCATGTCTTTTTCGCAAAGAACAATACCTGGCTCACTTGTATGAGCCGCCTGCATCATTTTCCTGATTACCGGTAGAAAATTCCATCCCAAGACCAGTCATCCATGGTGGGTGGACCCCGCCTGCTGCCAAATGTCCATAGAATGGCCCACATTTTCCAAGTAAGGTCGAAACGTCAGACTTGGCTAGAAATTAGTCCCCAGGGGTAATCCAACCCGCTGAACATAAATGTGATGGTATTTCATTGCAATAACCCTTCTGACATGAACTACGAGGGGCAGCACAAGCACGCTTTCAGGCCACAATGTGGCCACAAGTATATGCCTTCAAATGGCATATACTTGACTTATTTCTACTGCCAGACACACAGGCACGCGAATGAATGGAAAGCTGAAAAATGCAAAACATTTTCCGCGAGAAGGATCCGATCCACAAAGTGCCCCTTGCCGTGCCATCCAGAACCCGTCGTGTTATCCACTGCGCCATCCGATCCGTTTGCAGTGGTGGTGAAGGGTTTGCTGACAAAAACATCACTCTTGCGTCGGTGCATGCCAAGTGTGTTACCACATGATACTTACATTTTGACTTTAATCGAATATTTTGAGGCCTAATCAGTGACCACCTGAACTATGCATGCTCGAAGTTGAACTATGCATGCTCGAAGTTACAAGCAGAAAGGAGCCCATTAAGGTTGTTAAAACCGCCCATTCTTGTCAAATTCTTTTCACTCAGTTTTTGACCTACCCAGAAACGCATAGCAAAAATGAAACCCATTTTTGTGACCCTTGTATGGACCCCTACAACAAGCAACAAACCATTTCCAAAAAGCGCGCCATGACCTGAAACACCTCCCTTGTTAGGCCGTTTTTATTTTGATGTTTTGTGGGAATGCGCGGCCTGCGAGGGCTGTTGCAGAAGCAGCACAGTTGCTCTTGAGTTCTAGCCCTCGTCATCATCTTCAGTTCTTATTTTGCAGAACCTAAAATGTTATCCGCATAAAGAAATTGCGTTGTACTTGTATTCCAAAGCGCAATTACAGGACTTGGCAAAAAGCCAAGAGAGCTGCACGCGACCGCGCCGCGCGGACGGGCGGCGTAGCAAGGAATTACGACTTTCCCACGGTCCCGTACTCTGACCCCGTGCAGTTTTGGGCGGGGGGACCACGACACATCGACAGCTGGGGGGCTGATAGTCTCATACACCCTCAATGTGTTTGAGCGTACCATGTGTCTTTAATTCAGTCTACACAACGAACCTTCTTTTTTACCAAAAATATTTGCAAACAACAGTAGATGAGAAAAGGACACAATCAAGGTTAGAGCACGTATAGGATAACTCAAGCGTCTTCAATTGATCACTTGCTTGAATTTAACGCTGGATGCTCCACTTGAAGGTCCGGACTTTTTACAGGCAAACTGACAACGCGACGGCAGCGCCATGGAAAAGACTGCTCGCAGACTAGGAAATCCATAACAGCATTCGCAATTTATTAAAAATTGTGAAGCCGCGAACTGTGAAGAAGTTTTCGTCGAGCTTGACTTCGCACAAAAGTTCTCATTAGCGCTCCATTTTCCCCCAACACTTCCATTTTCATAGCCATGGGCATTTTGCTTATGTTTTGCCCGTGATACCAGTAAACTGACAAACCACACAATATAGCAAATAAGCTAATCGGGTGCAGTGCAATACACGCAGCGATTTGAATTTATATTACAAAGTAAAAACGAGTCACGTATGATTCCTAGCCCGTCGATAGCTACTTTTTTAATTCTTGCATATTTCAGAGTTGTTGTGGACTGCACCGGAGTTGCTACGAAACCCTAATCCACCGCCGATGGGCACCCAAAAAGGCGACATCTACTCATTCTCCATTATTCTCCACGAGGTGTTATGGCGGAAAGGCGTCTTTCCAGTTAAAAACGAGAACCTGTCGCCGTACGGTCAGTGGGGGATGTTTGAATTTCCTTTGAATGTTCGTCTCTTTCTTCAAATACATCTACCAAGTAGAGCGTTTGCGCAAACTCTCTCGCTATATAGGAGAGGGACACTGGAGATCCACTGCAGGATTGATTACTACTAGGGTAATTCAAAAGTCCGCGGACATTTGAAGCCTAAAATTTATTACTGCACAAAAATCAAAAAGGCACAGCTAGTCATTTGAATATGCTCCATTATTACATACATGTTAAATTCTTTTGCCAGCGAGTGGGTAGATCGTAGATGCCCTTCCTGAACGTGGTTGGCTAGGCTTCGAAAAATCCATCTAGTGCCTTTTTAACGTCGTAGTGGGTTTTGAATTTTTGACTGTCCAAATGGCGTTGCAGGTTCGAGAATAGGTGTAGTCAGAGGGTGCAAGGTCTGGAGAGTATGGTGAGTGGGGAAGGAGTCCAGCCATACGTCGCTACTTCACACTTCGTCGCTCTTGGTCTGACGTTGTCATGTTGAAAGCACACTTTGGCTTGCTTACACCGTGTGTTCGTGCGGTGAATCTTCAGATTTCGTACTTGAGCAACATAGATGTCGACAGTTGTTGTTGTACCTTTTTTCAGTAGCTCCTAATATTCTACACAATGATCACTCCACCAGATGCATAGCGTCATTTTCTTCACAGGTCAGGTTCCGGGACGTCTTCTCCTTGTTCTCTTTTGTCTACCCATTGGGCACGGCGGCAGTTGTTGGAGTATAGTACCCACTTTCATCTACAGTGGTTAGGTTGTCCAGCCACAAAAGCGTGCTTCTGAGGGTGAGAAGAGTAAGTTTCGTTTCGTCCAATCGATGACCCTCCGTGATAATGCATGCGGTGCCCATCAGCCAATTTATGAACTTTTCCTATTGACTTCAATCCACGGACCACCGTCGGCTGGCCTAACAACAAGCTTGGCGGAACAGCTCAGAAGTGGTTTGGCCTGTGTCCGCCTCCACCAGCTCCCGTAGTGCATACAATTTCTCAGTCGTTGGCCGTCTTGTCGTTTCGTCATCTTCGATAGAATACTCGCCTGTAGAGTCAAGAGTAGACAGTGCTACGAGAGCTGGAGCACTCTCCTTACAAACGCCCTGCAGGCTGAGTTGGTGATCGTTAGGATTAAAGCCAGAAAAGAGCAGATCGCCTCTCCTCTCGCCCTGGCCAACCAAGCCTTCTACCCTCCGGGGACGGTAAATTGGTACCAGATTCGTCTGGGAGGATAAAACACTGACTTGTACATCGGCTGGCCACCGCAAGTCATTGTATAGGCCACATCGCATTCAATAAGCCACTACGATTCTGAATGGAAGTAGAATGCGTGCCGCATCCCACAAAGGGATTGATCAACGGCGAAGACTTTATCCTTTATCCTTTTATTGACACAAACCACCACCTTTAGGCAGAGGTTTTGTAGAATGGTTTTGTAGAGCGTTTCTCTCCATAGAAGGCTCTTCGAACTGCCTGGTAGATTTGAAGGTGGCGGGATAAACCTTACTGAATGAGTACATCCACAAATTTCCGAGGACTTTTGTATCGATCAAATAAAACGTTTCATTAAGTTTCCCTGTTACACAGCGGGCTCGGTCGTAGAAAGTACATGCGTGATGTGCCAAAAATAAAGGAAAGTTTTGGAGGGCCTTAGTGATTTGTCTTAAATAAAACGCAGGACAACCTTTTTCCACCTGAGCCTGAGTAATGAGCCACACAACAGAGTGGCTAGGGTCGTAATAGTTGACGTTCTATACAATTACAATGTGTCGATCGAAACTGTTCTGGAGAATCACCAACTTGAGCCTCGCTCTTCCTTTTATGGCACGGACAGCTTAGCTGGACGAGCGCGTCTTTTCGGCGCGTGCTGCTGCTTTCTGTAAGTTGATGCACCCGGTTAGTGATGAGCACCCTCTCATCGGTGCACTTGAAAGCACCACCAGGTGGAAAATAATAGTAGCACTATTATTGAGGTCATCCCATTCAAACGTGCCGCCGGTTTTATTTGAATAAAACAAAGAGGAGAATAGATAAAAAAGTAATATTTTAGCCTTAGGTCAAATAAATCCTCCCTTCACCAATGACCCGCTCCCAGTGCCCCGAAAGCCTTTGGACCTCTGGTACCTTCCATTTTTCAACAAGTGTGGGTAAGTTGCTGTTGATGCCAGTTTCGGCAAATGACAAAGCATTGTAGCGTTTGCCGTCAGAGAGTACCCTCGACTAACCAGATCAGTTGGAATCGAACGGCTTTATGTTGAGCGAATGGGGCGATTGAACCCAGGTCTCAGTATTGTTTGTGTCCCAGCACTGCCCTACAATACAGTTACTCGGTCTGGCACTATGACGAGCAACGGTGGCCTTCTTGTAGTTGTGTGGTATCATCCATTTGTCGATCTGATTGCCGAGGAACAGGCAATATACACCGACAGCGACGATTTTATTCTCTGTATAGAGCCGCCTGAAAGTCACAGTGGGAATCCTTCGCTATGATGATCATCCACTTGCACCCACGTAATTCCTCATGGTAGAATTTGGGCGGCTTCTCATCTGCATTGATACAAAATTGACGATTGTGAGTTTCGGCTCGAGGTCCAAGACCACCCATATTTCATCTAAGGTCGGGGTGTTTTCACAGTTGTGAGTGACATCTCATGCTGAGAACATTACTGCTAGAGGTATAGAATCGGTACTGCGTTCGTGCTTCTATAAGAAAATTAGGTACCCATGCGCACACCCCCTTGACCATCCTCAGTTTATCGGTCATAACACGTACAGTAATTGCAGCAGGGATGTCAGTCTCGCGGGGAAACTCGACAAAGGTCCAGGCTCTGTGATCAGATATTCAGTGCCTGACTTCATCCACCCTTTTTCTTGTGCAGGATGAACATTATGGGACCATCCAGAACAACAATTTTTTTTCCTCTCTTCCTTCTTCGGGCTCCTGAACCAAACTTTCACCTTGTACTTCAAGAACACCATTATACACAACTACTGGTCCGGTGCCACTCGAAATTGAGCAGCGCACTTTCCTGTTATGACACCTGATTTGAAAAACCGGCGCCGATTTTCACCACTCGGGCTTCTTTTCAATTTCTCGAGAACTTCTGGGGCTAGGTTCGCCAAATTTCACAGATACACAGCTTAAGGTACTAGCTTCCAAATGTTTCTGCCATTCCCCTATATCTAGCGGCACGTTTGAATGGGATGACCTAATAGATAGAAAATACTAGGTTATAGATGTAATCGTGGATGATTAGGGGTGTTGACCAGAGTGGACTACATATATCCAGAGACATGGAACTGATGGGAGCAGAGTTGATCTGAAGATTTGTTATTTTCCTGTATTGATTTTCTTCCAGATATCATTCAACGCGTGAAGAAGACAATGGCGAATTCTGAAGACGTATTCCGGCCGTATGTTCCTGACAGTCTCGATGCAGACGACGACATCAACCAGGTAACAGTAAACTTTAGCCTTGTTTTTCTCGTTCACTGCCGCTGATTTCAAGAGTCTTCTGGAATTGATGCGTTGTTCGTGGGCAGAGGACAGTCATGACCGACCTGATATATCTATGATACGGAAGGCGGTCCGGATGTTGAATAAGTCAGTTTCCTTTGTCATTCAATAATGTCTGCAATCTTGCTCCGTCTACAAATCACAGCGTGTTATTGTAGCATATCGCTGTTTCAGGGATAACGAGACATCAAATCTTGTTGACAATCTCCTTAAGCGTCTCGAGTTGTACGCGAAAAACCTCGAAGGCCTTGTCGAAGAAAGGACACGCGAGTATTTGGCAGAGAAGCAGAAAGTCGAAGATCTACTGCATCAGTTGCTACCGCCTTCTATCGCTGATCAGGTAGTATCACCTACTATATATATTTGCTTCGTCTGTTTATCTATTTGTTTGTTTGGTATTTTGTTTGTTTGTCTGTCCGGAAATTCGGTTCGACCTGAAGAACGACTTGGAGAGGTCGGGTCAAGGTGGGGATGGGTAGAGCATGGGACAAGAAGTAAGGAGCGCACATAACCTATGCGAAGCCCCGCCCACAATGGGCGCAGAAAACCAGGCATTTTTGTCTGTGCTACCGCCGAAAGTTGGCGTACCGCAGACAAAAGTTCGTAATTCGTTTCCGGAGCAGCCCAGAGGTTGCCAGACTAACTGGGGGAGACACATCCGAAATGGGCAGGGCGTACTCTAGATGGGCTGTTTCCCACAAAAACCAGTAACTCGCTCCAGAAGAGTGCTTCGATATCGCAAAAAAAACTCGATGCATAAGGGCAATATTTGGCGAGTGTTAGGCACGCCTGAAGTGTATTTGGACTGATCACAGTGGGCGGAACTACCCTCAGTCGCAGGATACTCATTTCAAAAGTTTGTAGCTCGAAAATTCTAGAGACCGGAAAAACGAGAGTTAAGCTCAGGGAGGTCTAGCTGATCGAGAAACGTGGGGCGCACATGCTGCGAGCGGAGCCTGTACCGGTGGGCGGAGCCAGACAAAAAGTCTGCGAAAATGTTTCAGAGCACTCCAGACACCGTCAACATGTGAAGAGATGTGCAGGAGTGCAACTGTTGAAGTGACATAGACACTTCCATTGCGGGCGGAGCGTGCATTGAAGTGAGATTCAAGAATTCACGACTCAGTTGCGGAGCAGCATAGGCACCTGGCATAAGAGGATTGAGTCCACACGGGGTCAGCGGACGAAACGGGGAGACATCCACAAAATGGAAGGTCCTTGCTGAGGAGATGCTTGGTGCTTGCTACAAAATTCAACAGTTCGAACCTGCATGAAGAGCTAAAATTGGAGAGGAGATATACATGGCGAGAGTTGAGTGTGTCTGTGATGTGTGGAGACCCGCACTCAGTGGGCGGAGTACACGGCGTACCTAATCTTACAGACAAGGTTAAGGATGGTAGGTCGAAGTGGCCATTTGAAATGAAATGTATACCGGCTGGAAGGTCTTCGGACGGGAATTACGAAACCGTCATATCTGCTGCGGACCTCCCAGAAAGAAGTTACGGAGCTTTTTTGGGGGAGAATACACTACAAATTGGCGGCGTAAGGCTGACGAGATCGTGGCAGCATGGCCGAGTGGATACGTCGTAGGGCTCACGGATGCGTGGTCGAGGGTTTGGATCCTTGATGCGTGTGCTCTTTTGCATTTTTTCGAAAGTGGTCCCTGTGCACTTCAAAGCTATTTTGCATAACACTTGTCCCTGATAATGTCGTGATGTAATGATTCTGAACTGATGGAGCCATTGCGAACCATTCCATAGAGATCACTTCTGGCTGTTGTCTTCTTCTTTCTTTGATTTGAAAAGCATACACAACAAAAGTGCATTCCAAAGGAAGATTTTGCCTTCAAATGACTTTATTCTCCAAACGACATGACTGGAAAACGAATCCGAACGCACGAAGTTGTGCACGAAGATGAGTATAGTGGGGAAAATGCTTCCATATGAAGTGGCGTTGATGTGACAATCATGCTGCTGGAGATCGCGATGGGCAGGAGCTTCATTTTGAATTATGTCTATCTCAAAGTGTTTTCGTATCTGCTGGAAGTTTTCGGCTCGTATGACTCTTCAGCCGGAGGTGATCTCCATGAAATCGTTCGCAATGGCTCCATCAGTTCAGAAACACTACGTCACGACATTATCAGGCACCAGAGTTATACAAAATAGCTTTGAAGTGCACAGGGACCACTTTCGAAAAAATGCAAAAGAGCACACGCATCAAGGATCCAAACCCTCGACCACGCATCCGTGAGCCCTACGACGTATCCACTCGGCCATGCTGCCACGATCTCGTCAGCCTTACGCCGCCAATTTGTAGTGTATTCTCCCCCTAAAAAGCTCCGTAACTTCTTTCTGGGAGGTCCGCAGCAGATATGGAAGACGGTTTCGTAATTCCCGTCCGAAGACCTTTCAGCCGGTATACATTTCATTTCAAATGGCCACTTCGACCTACCATCCTTCCCTTGTGAGTTTTAGCCTAATGGCTGCCATATTCTTGAAAGCACGTTCCGCGATAAACTAAGGCTAGAACCTCATAAACGTGCATGATGATCAAGCAGGCAACAGTAGAGGATATGCTGCTTTTAAAAGTTGAAAAACAGCAAGCAGAACGCACGGCGCTCATGTTTTAGGCCCATTGGCGCCCGATAGGCCCATGCCGGCCTCCGGTGACCGTGTCGTTGTGACACTGCCATTGCGCTCTCTCGCCCGTCATTTTCTGGCCTCTCTCGTCTCTTATCAGTGTATCGCCGCCTTTTGCAATCCACAATCGATCTTGACCACCTTACGCTCGTCCGGTGATCATGATCAATTGAAATAAAGAGGGTCTTATTGCGGGCGCTTTTTCGTGGTTCCTTCTCTTCAATAAGTCAACAATCACAGGGCAATTCTATTTTTGAACTGTATTACCTATGAAGTGTGGTCGCGGGAATTGCCTTTAACCGCCGGTCGTTGTAGGTATTAGATTCCAGTCGGCTCGCGGCTGATGCCAGCGCTCCTCCTCCTGTGATACGGCCCAAGTTGGCCGGACGGGCACGGCTTCGCCACTCATTCCTTCCCCGGCTATTCTCTCATCTGTGCACTTGATCAACGCACTTTACCACATTCCATACTCAGTAATAGTGTTCAAAATAGCAGCTATGATATGATTAGTCAAAAAGCTTTAACCATGCATATAGATAAAGCAAGAGCCGGTTATCAGTTGAGTTGCTGTGCCTGCTGTATGAGAAAGAGGCGCGCCGGCGTCAGCCGGCGAGCCGACTGGTTCAAAAATAATTCAGTATGCTAATCTATTTCAGTCTTTATTGAGCAGGAGCAGAATCCTGTCAACCCGATTTCATCCTACTGAATAGTGTGGGGGTGGAGTGAAGGGTAGTGGTTTGCGAAAGAGGTTTGAGAAAGCCTGATTATACAAGGGAGTGCGACATGACATGATCACCGACAACGCGGACTACACTGGGAAACAAACACAACATTGGAGAATGAACAAAATATTAGGTTGGCCCATAAGTAATGGCATTTTTTTCCTCACACTTTTTTATATAGAGAATGACGATTGTTTCCAAGGTGTTCGGCACTGTTTGATAGATAATTCCCTGCTCTATTGGATAATATAATTATCTTCCTACTGTTTCTTGATTTCTATCGGTTTTTATTCCATTGGAGTCTTGGGTCGACTCAAAAGTAAGTTTCGGCAACAGCTTCTTGTTTTTATCTCGGCTCTCAAAATACAAAACAAGCTCGAATGTTGTGACATGTATCTTCAAAGGAGGAGCGTCTTATGACGCTTTGAAATTGATTCAAGCGATCAAAAAATGAGAGTACGGCTCTTTTAAGAGAGTATCGCGTGGAGGCCCTCTTGGAGAGGGACTGCCATGCAGAACCTACTCCCTGACTTTTGAACGTCTAACATCAAATGAGGCTGGTGGTTGATAATGATAGAGAAGCTTTCCAGAACCTCTAACAATTCCTCAGCATGAATCACAGTGAATAAGGTAATATAGTAAGCTCTCAGTGGGCCTCAATAGGGCATTACTTCGATGCTTCTGTGTGAGGTCGAAATTAAAATCTTTTCGAATCACTTAAACCGTTGTAAGCATTCCCGAGAGATACAGCCTCTTGGCTATTTACTTAGCAATTGGGTGTGTGCGGTTTTAGTTTTTTGTGAGAAAAAACAGTTTTTTGACAGTTAAAAGAGAGGCTGTCGAAAATACGTCTGCCTGACACTCCAGTCTGAGCACTTAGATATCAGTGGAAAAAGGAACTTCAAAAGAAATTACTCATCGTATAATGCGAGGAATTCTCTACAATGTCAAATAAAACCCAATAGATTTTCCATCTTCAGCACGATATTTCGAGCGGGAAAAAACACTATTACTTATGGGCCAATCCAGTATGTCGGCCATTCATTGTTGCGGTAGAGGTCACGTACAGACGCACGCGCACTTTCTGCTCAAAAAGTGTAAAGCCGCAAATACGTATTTTCGGAACACTTTCTGTTATTTCTCCTTGACAGGAGCATATTTCCCTGGCGAGCGGCGTTTATGTGAGCTCACATATGTCGGTTAATGGCCCGAACGATATGGTATTCACACTCTGATCTGATGCCTGTTTCACCTGGTATGGCATTTTAACACAGCGCTGTTGATTTCCAACGGCTCCAGGGAAAAACTCACCCGTGCGCGTATGCGGCGCGGTTTTTTGACGTCACGCGGCGGCAGGGCGGAGCGAAGGGCGATGGCTTGCGCCTCCGCCACTGTGTTCCAATCAGCAGCCCCTCTTATGTGGAAGGGAAGGGTGGGGAAAAGAGAGAGAGAGGGAGAGAGGGAGAGAAAGAGAGAGAGATAGAGAGGAAAAAGAGAAATGAGCAGATAGTGGGTGCTTTTAGGTGAGTTAGTGGTAGTGGTGAGCGGAGAATACAAAGTCGCTTATCAGAGCGAATTACTTCAGTAAATGGCGGAACTGGCGGAATATTCCCCTTTCGATTGCGAAAACGACGCAAGCAGCTCTTACGCAAAGTTTACCTGAAGAAGAACTTGGAGGGGTCGGGTCATGGTGGGGATGGATAGAGCATGGGACAAAACCTAAATAGCACCATGACCCATGGTAAGCCCCGCCCACAGTGGGCGGGGCGTGCGTCGAAAGTTAGCGATGTCACTGAAAAAGTCATAACTCGGTTCCAGAGCAGTCCCCCATGAGGCACAGTGCAGTAATATTAACAAAGGGCTGTCCAACCAAATGGAGGAGACACGAGATGGGCGGGGCGTACTTGAGATGGGCGGCGCTTCCCGTGTCACTGAAAAAAAGCTATAACTTGGCTACAAAGCAGCCCGGAGACGGGAAAAAGTGGAATAAGGTTAGCATTGGGTTGGCAGAGCAAATGGAGGAGACACACCCGAAATGGGGGAGCGTACTTGAGATGGCGGTGCTTCCCACAAAGGTCGGTAATTCGGTCAGAAATAGACCAGAGATTGCAGAAAAGTCCATGACGAAGATGAACATCTGGCAAGAGTCCACCATGTTTGAGGCGTGCTGAGGCCCGCCCACAGTGGGCGGGCGTGCATTTGAACACGAGGTACCTGTTTAAAAATCGTAGTTTGGTCCTAAAGCACTACAGACGGCGCAAAAAAGTGGATTATGGTCTCCAAGTGATCACATGTCGGGATGTGCAAGGCACTCCCGTTGTGGGCGGAGCGTGCCCTGAGGTGGGGCCAGCCAAGTTTGAAAGTTCGTAAAATGGTTCCAGAGCACTCCAGACACCGGGAAAAGTTGGAGATCACAGAGGGGTTATCGGTTTACAAATGTGAGCCATACCCGCTGTGGTGGAGCGTGCATCGAGGTGGCGGGCCGGTCTCAGAGCGCGTTCAGACTTCGCGATCGCGCGATCGGATCGCGCGATCCGATCGCGCTACTGAGGGTGAAATTACTGCGGGAGGGGGTTATGTGCGTATATGTTTATTGATCCTGCTCTCTCTCTCTCTCTCTTTTCCTTCTTTCTTCCTTTGTGTACATAACGCCCTCCTAATTTTAAAGAACGTTTCGAAATATCTTTGAGTTATTTATTATTTCCTATGTAAAATAGTACTAAATATACAATATGCTAATTATTATACTGAATTTTGCATCTGAGTACGTTCAAGCGGAGTATTGAACATCTTGTTCCAAAAGTAAGACACGCAGAACTTTCAACAGCGGGTGATGTTGTTTCTCTCCCTTCCCCCGATTTTGCCAGTCCTCCAGATATTCACTTTACTTTTGTCACATTGTGTTTGCTTTGTTTGTTCTGCCATCCTCCAGGTCTATACACAACCTTTCCTTTCGACGGTTTCTGCAAACGTCAGTATTGCGAATATGAACACGGAATAAAAGACATCAAAAAAGGTCGAACTTACTTTTATATCGTTTTTGGAACTGCCTATTGGAGGCAGGATACAGCATCGTGATGTGAGAAATGGTGATATCAGTACGACTCCCCCAGAACTTTGTTGTTGTTGTTGTTTGTTGAGTTGAGTTGAACATGAACGAACATGACCCCCTCCCGCAGTAATTTCACCCTCAGTAGCGCGATCCAAGCGATCCGATCGCGCGATCGCGAAGTCTGAACGCGCTCTCAAGAATTCTTCAAGCGGATCCACAGCACTCCAGGCCTCCTCTGTTATACGGCCACGCCTTGCGGGGCTTGGCTCATCGCGCCTACCTGCATTTGTACGATCAAATGCTCGACTAATACCCGGCTTTTCTCTCATCTGTCGACTTGATCAACACTCTTTACCACCATTCTATCACCTGTATCACCTGTGCTCCCGTTGATCATCGAGTTCCTCGAGCGGGCGCCAGTAACGTCTCCATTCGTCCCTGCAACGTGCAAGAGTTGCCCAATGAACTCTCTCTGCTCGAGGGACACGATGAACTTCATACCATTCGTTCAGAGCTTTCACGAAGAAGTCTGACCATCGCGTAGGCGGTCGTCCAGGCGTTCGCTTGACATCCCGTGGAATCCAGTCGGTGATCGCTCTGGTCCAGCGGTCGTCCTCGAAACGCATGACGTGTCCGGCCCACCTGATCTTCGAAACCTTGGCAAATGCGGCGGCGTCTCTGATCTTCGATCGTGGCGGAGTGCGGAGCTCCGGATTCCCTCTCTCACTTGCGTGTAGCGGGAAACTCCGAGCATCGCCCTTTCGATGGCGCGTTGAATAACGCCGACCGCATGCTCATCCTGCTTTCGTAGAGTCCAAGTCTCTGAGGCGTACGTCAAGGCAGGAAGGACCGCGGAATCGAAGAGGTGGGCACGGAGCTTGGTGTTCTTCGTCTTCTTCGCTACTCCCTCGATGTTCTTGAAGGCTCCCCAAGCCGCTCGCTTCCTCCTGCTCAGCTCTGGAGCTAAGTCATTCATCATATTGATTTCACGACCTAGGTACACATAGCTAGAGCATTCAGAGATGGTCGTTCCGTTGAGCGTGAATGGGGCATCAGAAACCAATCCGTTTCTCATGAACATCGTCTTCGTTAGATTCAGCCGTAGACCGATTTTTCCACACGCGCAGTCGAATTCAGCCAGCATTCGTTCCGCTTGCTCGATGTTTGGTGTTATCAAAACGATGTCGTCAGCAAAGCGGAGATGGTGTAGTTGCCGACCGTCGATCTTCACGTGTCA